>CAUYSK010010476.1:0-24956 GCA_963575035.1 Avahi laniger | reverse complement strand
TTTCTTTTCTTTTTTTTCTTTTTTATTTCAGCATATTACGGGGGTTATATGCTGTTTAGGTTATATATATTTCCTTTACCCCACCCGAGTCAGAGCTTCAAGCGTGTCCATTCCGCAGACAGTGCGCACCGCACCCATTATGTGTGTATATACCCATCCCTCCTCCCCCTCCCATCTGCCTGACACCCAACAAATGTTACTACTAAATTTATTGTTTTCGGATTTTTTGATAAAGGCCATTTTCACTAGAGACAATTGGTATCTCATTGTAGTTTTGATTTGCATTTCCCTGATGATTAGAGATAGTGAGCATTTTTTTCATGTTTATCGGTTATTAGCATATTTTCTTTTGAAAAGTTTCTGTTCATGTCCTTTGCCCACTTGTTAATAGGTTGTTTGATTTTTTTCTTGCTGATTTTCCTGAGACCTATATAGATTCTAGTTATCAGCCCTTTATCGGATGTGTAGCATGCGAATATTTTCTCCTCTTCTATAGGTTGTCTGTTTGCTCTCGTGATAGTTTCCTCGGCTGTGCAGGAGCTTTTTCATTTGATCAGGTCCCATTTATTTGTTTTTCCAAGCCAATTACCTAGCAAAAGTATTTTTTAATAAATAATTGGTTTGGTTAAATTCTTTTTCTAAAAAGCCTGACTGAACAACACCTAACTCATCCTGTTGTCCCTCTTGGCTATATAGCTTGATCCTTATGTCTTCTAAAATTTTACTACCTTGGAATTCATTCATGTTTGTAATTTAATTTGTATGAAATTAGTAATTGTTACGATAGCTTAACATCTCTTCAAATACAGGAATTGCTGAGATTTATTAAGAATGTAACATTACCAATACAGCATGAGATAACGAGGCATTGTGCATTTTAAGTGAATCATAATAAGGTATTTCTTTTGTCTAGGATAGTTTGCAGCTAAATTCCAGAAACATATAAACCTATTCTTGTAAAGTATATGGCTCATTCCATAATGCACATAAAACTGAATCACCAAAGTATGCTGAGTGATCAATAAAGTTTGTGGCTCCATTTGTGAAGTGTGCAAAAAAGAAACCATTTCACTATTTGGTTCAATGAGTTAAGTACGTAATAGTTCAAACAGTATTTTATGCATTTGAAGTCAAGCATACTGCACATTGCAATGTAGTCAACCATGAAAATATGCTACTTCAGTGATTAGGTAAGTATTAAATTTGAAATAAAATCAGTAATTTGGACAGAAAATTACTCAAAATGCTAGTTAGTCACTGAATTTCTTTTATCTGTTTCCATCTTTTAAAAACTTTAAATATTCAGCATCTCTTATATACATAGCTCTTTTTTTGAAAGCAACTTGCTTGTTACTGATAGCAGCCATGAAAATGCGTTTATTACATTATTTAAATTTACAACATATAAACAGAAATGCATGAGTTTGATACACAAAGATGTTTTACATAAATAACTAAAATCATGCTTTAAAAATCTGGTTCTTTACATGTATGTCCTAGATCAGTAATTATTTCTAATATCAAGGAATGATAACAAGGTAAGTTACAAGATAAGTTGTTTTTTAAAAAAAGAATCACATTTTCCAGTTGATTTTCTATGTGATTATGGTTATAAAATGAATGTCTCTTTTAAGTGAGGATTTTAGAAGGTGTTTTTTTTTAGGGACTATGTTTTAGAGAGTTCAGGCTTCAATAACCACACCATCTGGAAATACCGGTAATAAGGGCAAGACATCTTTCCTAGTAGCAAGTAGGCAGTGAAATGATTAGTAACAGATTTAAGAAAAAGAAGATTCAGTTGAACAGAGGTTTATGATCTTCTGCTACTTGGTCAAGACTGGGCATAGAAAAGAAATATAAAGCAAGATCCTTTTTTACGGGACCTACCATCTTTTCGAGAAACAATATTACATTAAGAAATAAAACAATATGAAGTATTGCAATTGTAATGCCATAATATATGTAAAAGCAATAGGCGCTCTGACATTTCATAAATGGTGAATGCTTTGTGAAGTTTGTGTGACTTGAAATATAAACAGGATTGCAAAAAAGGA
Source organism: Avahi laniger (assembly GCA_963575035.1). Classification (NCBI taxonomy): domain Eukaryota; kingdom Metazoa; phylum Chordata; class Mammalia; order Primates; family Indriidae; genus Avahi; species Avahi laniger. The sequence continues at coordinate 22,902 of CAUYSK010010476.1, read as the reverse complement.
AATGAACAAGAAATAATAAATAAAAAAGAGAAAATTTACAGACTGATCCTAGGACTTGAAAGGCAAAAGAAAAGGGACTGTAAAGGGGTATTGGAAGCAAAGTAAAGAAAGTATTTCAAGGGACAGGTAGTGGTCACCTATACCTAAATAGGGCCAGGCCATTGTGTAAGATGATGACTGAGAAGCAATCATTTTGTTTGGCAAGCTGGGGGACTTACACAATCTTAATATCAGTCAGATGGTAAAAGACTGATTGAAATGACTTCGGTATAGAAGGAGATCCATGGACATGGACATAGGAAGTATACACTTCTTTTTTTAAGTTTTGCTAAAAGAGGAAAGGAGAAATGCAAGAGCTAGAGTGAGATGAAATAAATCAGATTTTTAAAAGATAATTAGAAGTATAACTTACTTTAGGCTAAAGTAAATAATCCAATAGAGAGTAAAGAACGCATCGTGCTGGGGAACAAAGAAATCTTGACAGGTGAAAACTATTTAAGTGAAACACGATGGGATTCAGTGCACAAATGGAGTAGTGTCTGCCCTTCTCAGTGAAAGCAAAGATTATTCATTTGGGGTATCTGAAGAGAAGCCAGAGGATACTGTTTGTGCAAATACTAGGTGAGTCATTGTTTCCATGGAGGTAAAATAATATAGTTCTAATCTAATTATTTTCATTTTCTCACTAAATATACAAAGCTGATAGAGAAGGGAACAAATAGAGAAGAGGAAAGAGGCCAGAAAAGGAAGACAGAGAAGCTAGTAAGCAAAGGAGGGATTGCCTATTGAATATAGAAATGATTTATTTACACATTATTTTGGAGAATCAATAAAATTAAACAAAAATGATTAAAATAAAACAACCTTGAACACATTAATAAAATGATTGGAAACTCAAAATTTTTCTTTTTTTATATCAATGTTTCCATGAAGTTCAATGCATATAACCAATTTCTACAGCGAAGAAAAAGAAGAGGAGGAAGAGGAGGAGGAGGAGGAGGAGGGAGATGAAGATGAGGAGGAAGAAGAAGAAGAAGAAAAAGATTAGTTTTACTTGTAACTCACTTCATTAAAATACTCTTCATACACCATTTGGAAGGCAAACCTTTAGGTAATATTGCAGGACGTTAAAATCATTTAAATGCAAGTAACATATGGCCATATTTGCATTAACAAGTTAATCCAAGTTCATCCTACCTGTGGGCTTTTAAATGTTACAAAAAGGACAGATAAGCAAAATCTTTGTAAATATTGGGCTTTAAGTCTCAAAATGTAATGTGAAATGTGGAAAGACAAATGCCTTTTCTTTCATCTCTGTAGGAATTTTGGGCTGAAATCTACATCTACAGCTGGTCTGTGAACTGTGTCTTGTGTAATGAATAGATTCATGGTGAAATCCTTTGGGCTTGTAGCGTCTTTTCTATTGAATAGGAATGCCTCTGAGTAACTTTATGGTCCACAAACATGAACACTAAAAATGAAATCTCTTAGATGGCTAAGAAAGAAGAAAAAGAACAGTGAAATATAATAGTTTTGTATACCCGGCTATGTTATTCCTTCCAAGCAACAAATCAAAATTTTTCAGGCTTTATTTAAGCAGAAGGCAGCCTGATTAATTCAACATAGGCATCAATAAGCCTTGGCTAAACTCATGGTTTTGTGACATATGAAATGCAATTGGTGTGAATTGGAATATTTTGTCTTCTTTCAATCTTTCATAATAATCCTATCGTTGTAAGGCTAACCTTCCCTCATAATAACATCCTACTGATGGGTAAATTTGTGAACATGAGAATAAAGGGGCATAGAAGGGCACAGTTATCATGGGTGGCTTTCTCTGCGCTGCTGTTTAGGAGATGTTAAAAGGCCTGTCAGGAAAACATTTGATGCCCCATCTGGATACCTGCTGCTAATACTCCCAGAACCACTGTGTTATACATCTGTTCATTATATTTCCAAAAAGCCACCACTGAAATATTAATACATTCATCAGTAACACTGTTGTACAAATATACCCATATATAATTAGATAAACTTAGAAAAAATGGGATCCACATTAATCTTCAGAGATAATCATTCTTGGAACATTCCTGAAATGGCTGTTAAAAACTTCAAAAGTTTTAACAAGTTTAGAAAACTCTGTTCCTGAAAGAGAAAATCTGAGATGAGTTTTTATAATCAGATTTTAACAAGTAAATTCTAGACTGATATCAGAAAATATATTTGTCTTAACTCACTATTGGCTAGATTCTCTCTGCTGTCTGCTTGGAGTCACTGATTAAAGGTCAATTTCTGTTACATTAGCAACAAGGGAAAATTTAATCTTCAGAAAGCCAAAAGCAAGTATAACAAATATAGTCAGCCTTTAGTTTCTGCACTGAATCATCTACATATTCCATTTCACTGTTGGGAGATGGATACAGATATTTATATCATCTATATATCTACGTCTATGTCTATATCTACCTATATATCTACCTATTATATCTTTTACTTGTAGCTTTATATTTTGTCATTGAAACAATATTAAATGGTCTAAGAGACATGACAGAGACAAACAAAAATTATATAAAATCCAAACGTCAAAAGTAAATCATCTCTTCTTCATATTGGCAATATAGAAAAAAGAAATTTTCATGATTTGGCTAAAATACTACAAAATAAATTTTATTCCCACCCTGATAAACCTAAATATCAATTTCCCTATGATATTTCCTGTCTTCACTAATCATTCCTAACTTTTAATTCTATCCAGGCCTGATATATCAAAATCAAACTGAATAAAGGAGAAAATATTCATAAAAACTGAATAACTTTCCACTGTAAATTCCATAAACACATAATAGTGTTTATGTCTGTTCAGTATTATAGTCCCAGAATATAACACACTATTATCATTATTATAAGTAAATATTACTTATCATATTTGCTATATGATAAACACACTTGAATATATACATGAATTATTGACTTTCATTTTGCACTTAATCCTCATGATAAAAATTTTCTCAGGAACAGAATGACAATTTTTATAATTATATCAGTGTAAAAACTTGTGTTCAGGAAAGTTAAAAGGCATTCCCCAAATTATACAATTAGTAATTGACCAAAGCTCAATTCTGACTTCAAGTCTAGTGTTCTTTGCACCATGTTGTAGCTGCCAGTGACTCCTAGGTGATTGGGTTCCTAAATTCTTACATGAATTGAGAACTTCTCTATCCCAAGAAGTCCTCTAAGTATTTTCAATGTGCTAATTCATTTAACTGTTATTAAAACCTATATGTTAACATCATTCCTACCATGTTTTACAAATTGTGAGACTATGTCGTAGAGTAAATATATAACTTGCCAAGAAAAACAAGTAAGTGTTTTTCCAGCACTCAAACCTAGGCAACATTATACTATTTATTATCCTTTTCAGCACTGCATAATGTACCTACATGTCTAGTTCATACACTGATTAATTCAACAAATATTCATTGAGTCAGAAAATCAGGGAATCAGAATTGAAACACCTTATTTCTACTCTTAAAAAAATCTAACAAAGGAGCTTCTTTTAGCTTGGCCAAGCAGGTGGATGGACGATAAAGGCATTTTTAGGACATGTTGCTATTAAATCTAGAATTCTGTTTCCATGAGAGTCAGTTTAGTTTTGTACTTTGCTGTAACACTAGCACTTAGATCTGTACTTGATTTGTGAACACCTAAAGGTTAATTAATGAAATAATCTATTACTCCTAAATCTTCCATTCAATATCAGAAGGTATTTGCTAGATTGCTGCCAAATGGAAATAGGTATATGGGAAGCAAGATAACAGTAGGTAAGAGAACAGAGTTTGGAATCGGAGACCTGGGTTAAAATGAAGCCTGTTTCACTTCCTAGTCATGTGGATGTGTATAGGATTCTCACCTGTGAATCAGGGGAACCAATACATATAAGAAAAAGTAAAATGAGAATCAAATGAGACAATGCAAGTAATATTTTCAAAGCAATGACTGCTATTCAATTATCTGATGAATAACTGAATGGATGGGTAGATTAAGGGTAGGAGAAATATGACCTAGAATACAAAGTTTTATTCAACAGATTTAATTAAGAGTATTACATATCAGTCAGTATAACTAAATTCATCATAGTAGTGGTCTCTGCTACAATGGTACCAAAGGAAACCCACAGCATGCATTTTGCGAGTTTAGTTATTATTTTCCCTTGTACCTCATACAAGTATTTACTTTAATGAGCAGCAATTCAGTTTAAATTAATTATATCGTGTTAGTGTGTTAACCAAATTAAAAGTTTCATTAATTTCAGCATTTAAGAGGAGTATATATTAGCCAAAATAAGAATATGCACCTTTTTTCCTCAAATAGGATATCGTAAAAATCACTTTGTCTTTTTTATAAACTCTCTCTTTTCATATTGCATAAAATTTCTGTTAAGAAACTTCACGGAAAGAGATTTTCCAAATAAGATGGTGGGGGAGGAAATGTTGTCTTTGGTTCCCTACAATAAAATAGTCTATAAAAGTGTTCCTTTGGATTTTTATTCAAATAAATGTTTTTCTAATTCCGTAAGTGTCAAAAAATGTGGGTTGCAAAAATAGTTATGACTTCATATTTAGTCAAATACAAACAAAATAATATCTAAATACATGGAACAAAATTGCTATATTTAAGACAAGTTGAATGGGGAATATAGGTTTGCTACTGGTTTGTTTTTTAAGTAGGGGGAAGAGAGAAAGTTCAACACATGTTATCACATAGATCAACAATTGAAAATATTAAGATATTGGACTGCAAGATACAGTTGAAATATAGCCATCCAATTGTCATGTCCTCTTTCTTTTTTAAAAAAATATTAAAGCAACTCAAATTATGATCCTTTTTGTGTCTAAAATTGATTATGAAACATCTGAATAATAATGTACTAGCCAGCATATTGCTGTCATGACTTAAATGCACTTTTATTTTTATACTCATACTTCAAAGTGTCAATTAAGTATCACAAAAGTAATAATTACTATTTCAAAGGTAGAGGCATAGAGAAACAGAAGCTATGCTATTTGTATTAATTAAAATTAGTAGCATTGCTTTAATCACTTGTATTCTTACAAATACCCATTGAGTTATATACTATTATCATTTTATTTACAAGTCTGGAGAGAATTAATGATTTGCTCAAATTCTATCAGATATTAAGTGGTAAATCTTCAACTCAAAATGCAATAATGCCTGATTCCAACCTTCTCATTCCTACCAACCCCACACATGCACACACACACACACACATGCATACATATATCCACATAATCAATATCAAAATAATTTTTAAAACACAGATTAATGTAATAATACGGATCCATTCTCAGAATATCCAAAGTGTTTTCAGTAAATTGTCATCTTAAAATAAAAGAAATATTCGAAATTTATTTACTTTTAACATATAGTGAAAATCAAATTATTATATTCTATTATAATAGTACTGGTGAAGATTTTTAGATAAAAGAATTCTCATACACTGAGGGCTGGGAATATAGCTTCATCTCATACAGTAGGACATGGAAATAAGGCCTCATAAAGATAAAAATACGGCAAATGCTTCTACCCCATGGCAACAATTTTTAAATATATATAAGAATATTTATTGCAACATGATTTTCAATTAAGAAATGATAAGCAAAAATTTTCTGCAAGAAATAAAAACAAAATAAACTATAATAAATCAGTAACATAGATTATTACAAAGTTATTTTTAAAATGAGTTGACTTCTAATTCTTACTTGTAAAATCATCATGACATTGTTAATTTAAAAAAATGCATGTTCACTTACAAACTTTACATAATTATCCCCTACCATTCAATCCAGCAATCCCACTACTAGATATCTATCCAAAAGAAAAGAAGTCATTATATCAAAAAGACAATTGCACTCAAATGTTTATCACAACACAATTCACAATTGCAAAAATATGGAACCAACCTAAGTGCTCATCAACTGATGAATGAATAAAGAAAATGTGATATATATGTATATATATACACATATATATATACACACACACACGCACCATGGAGTACTATTCAGCCATAAAAAGGAATGAAACGATGTGTTTTGCAGCAACTTGGATAGAACTGGAGACCATTATCATAAGTGAAGTATCTTAGGAATGGAAAAACAGATACCACATGTCCTCACTTATAAGTCGGAGCTAAAGGAGAGATAGATGTGGTCACAAACTATTGTAATTGACCATGAAAACTGTGTTAGGTTTTAGGAGAGGGTGGGACAGGGGTGATGGATAAATATCTACCTATTAAGTACAACTTTCACTATTCTGGTAATGGATACACTTAAAGCATGATACAATTATTCCATATAACATAAAACACTTGTATCATAAATTTTTTGAAAGAAAAAACAATGGAAATAAAAACTGTTCAGATTATTACATATCAAGTTGATAATAATGATTACTGCCAAGGAAATTAGTATCTAGGAGGGACGAGAGATAAAGAGAATGTTCATTTTTTACCCTATTATGTCCTTCTACATTTCTTGAACATTTTACAGTGAAAATATATGTATTACTTGTGTAAGATAAACATAGAACTAAGTTTTAATACTGCTAACTATAAGAAGTTTGGATCTGGTAATGACCTTAGAATCTCAATTACTGTGTCACTGAGATGGAACCCAATACACAATTGGCATATGTGTTGCAGATTACTCATCTCTGAAGACCAAGGCTCATGATTGAAGTGATTTTTTTTTATTTCAGACTATTATAGGGGTACAAATATATAGTGACTAGATATCAGGATCTTATTTCTTTCTTCCTAGTGTGGGAAGAAAGAAAAGTAGATTGGGTGGTAGAAAATCTACTTAAGAAAATATTTTAAAAATAATTTCCCCAATTACATTTTCAGGTAGCTTCATGGATTAAGTTATTACTTTTTGCCATACAGGAAAGAAAAAGAATTTTTCTCTGATGTTTGAAAAAAGGTAGATTTATTTCTTTTCTAAGCAGACGAATATGGTTCTTATATTGAAAATAGAAAGGGTTGTGAAAATGAACAATAATATATTACAAAGGTATTTGAGAATACTCGGCATTTTGCAATCAGTACTTTTATTAATATATTTAATTAAAAAGAAGACTAATGGCCCACACAATTTAAGTTTTCTAGCTCCCAGAAAATATGGGGCCAGCAATTGGGAAAGAAAGGGTTCTTTTTGACTGTCAGGATCAGGCAGGTTGAAGCAGTGGTCTTCCCTGCACTCATCAGCATGGGCCTCTTCCTGACTTCCCCACACACCATGGAACTAGGTCTGTGAACTTTGGCCCTGGCCTCTAACTGCTTTCGTTGTGCAGCGTTTACCTAAAGCTAGGAACTTTCCCACCTCGATGCAGCTTCCCAAGACTAATCTTTCTGAATTCTCTAAAACATCTGTTCCACAAGAAATGCAAGTTTTCATTCACTAATTTTACAAGTATGAAGTACCTCCTGTTAAAAAATTTCTAAGAAATATCACCAATAAAAACCCACTATTTGACAAGAGATGTTTTGATAGGGATAATGTGTGGAATTGATTCAGTAAAAAAAAGAACAATCAAGAGTGAAAGCAAAACAACTCCAAGAAAGTTAAGTAGTAATGAACATCGTAATTACTTATATTGTCTTTCATGCTAACTCATTCCACAGCTCAGAGGTTGAATATTTTTATTATGCTTTATTTTAAAACAAGAATTCAATGTAAGAATTAGAAGCCAAGATGAGGTTGGGTGGACAAAGACATTAAGAGAAATAGGAAGTTTCATACTTTCTTCTCTTTTTAACTTTATTTGGATGAATTTTCCTACTCATAATTCCTCTTTCCCCTCCTCCTACAACCTAGCTAACCCATTACACTCTGCAAGATTTTGTTCATTTCTTATTTCTCTAACTTCCAAAATACTCCACATATCGTTACTGCAGTCCTTAGCAACACTGTCTTAAAGTGATCTTCTGTGCTTCTTTATATCCCCCTCCAAGACTATGAAACTGTAAACAGTGAAGGGAGAAATTGTGTTTCTTCATCTTTATAAGCCCACAAATATTGCACAGTGCCTAGTGATACTATTTTCATAGTTGAATGAAAAACTGTAAAAGAATGTTCCAGACATTGCACATATATCATATGTTGCATAAGTTCAGTTTCAACCTAAAGTCAGGTAGATTTTATTGCCCTCATTTTACAATTAGAAAAATAATGCTAAAAGAAGTCAATAAATTTATTATTGTTTACACAGCTAGTAAGTGGTTGATCAGAGCTTCACATTCTGAGCTACATGATTCCAAAACAAGTGTCATTTCTATTTCAACATCATACTGTCCCTTCTATAAAGGAAATGAATAATAAGTCTGTGAACTAGGCTTTGATCAGACAATGGCCATTTACTAATATTGCCTCCATTTGATTTTTCAAGTGTCTTAATATAGGAAGTAATTAAGAAGCTTTTACCTCCTATATTAAGCTTAAGATGTTATTATGACTGGAAAAATTATGATTATATCCCCAAACGAGAAGGATGTATGTGGGGGGTGTGTGTGTGTGTATGTGTGTCTAATGTATGTTAACATTTATTTATATAGACTTGTACCTAAGTAAAAGATGAATTATTTTAAAGCCACTAAGTTATTATCACTACTTGGGACATCTACTCACTAAGCAAATATAGGCTTTTTGCTAGAAATTTCCTTTTATTCCAATCACTCAAATTACATTTATAGAGAGTTGTAGTAAAGTTAACTTACTATTCTTGAAAAGCGGTGTGTATTCCATGTTCTTGAGAAAACAAATGAAAAAAAAGAATAAATTATATTGCCAAATAATGCATATAAATTATTATGTTTTTAGGAAATTAAAATACAATTTGAAGCTGAAATTTCTAAAGAACAAGAATCTAGGTTCAATAACAAATTAGTTAACTGCAAAAGTTAGCATATCCCTCACCCATATATACAGGACTATTCATGTAAAGTTAATATGCAATTTGTATGTATGGGTGTGCATGTACATGTAGATGTGCATATTCAGAGTCTTTCTGAGTTATGTGGAATTCATTATTTAACAACTTCCTCTTTTTGGCAGAAAATTTCCCAAGAACATCTGTTCTAGTTGGTTTGTCTACTGAACCAAAACTTATGCATTTGAGATCAGCCATGACAGGTGCTGAAATCTCAACTCATCTAACACAATGAAATAGGCTCTCCTCAATTAAAATTAGGTAGAGAGAACACTTATTCTTCATACTCTCCCCACACATTTAACCTAAGACAAAATAATATGTTTTCCCTCTAGCAAATCTGTCCACTGATTTTTCTAAATATCCCTCACAGTGGGATATCCTTCACTAAGCTCAAAAGGAAGTGTAGGGTGTACCATTTTCCTAAATTTGTTACCATCTGTTGATTCCAACATTGAAATTATTCACCGACCATTTGGGAAGCTATTCACTCTTCTCTGCTTCTGCTTCTGTCCAGGAAACTTAGTCATCAATAAAACTAAGAGGGTATGACTTTTTTCTAAACTTGGTTTTCTTATATATTAAAGCTCAATTTATTCAAAAATATATTGGCCTATTTTTTGTTTCCCATTTTTTTCTTGCCATATTTTTACATTTTACATGTGTTTCCATTAAATCATTGGCATTTTTCAAATTGATCTTTAATCATTGTAACATATTCTGAGTCCTTCTATAAAGTGTCTATGTTTCTATTTGATTATTGGCATTTCAAATTGATTAATTCATAACAGTTATTTATATATTCTAGATGGTACTTTCACTAATTATACCTTTTGCTAATATCTTCAGCTTTTTTATGACTTCTATTTTTATTTATTTTTTTTAACTTTAAAAATCAACTTTATTTATTAATTTATTTATTTTTTGCTTATTCCAACCTGAGGATAAAAATCAACTTTATTGAGGTGACTTCAAGCTGTACTACCAGGCTATAGTAACTAAAACAGCATGGTACTAACACAAGAACAGAGACATTGACCTCAGGAAGAGGATTGAGAATCCAGAGATGAAACCATCCGCATCTGGTAATCTAATCTTTGACAAAGCTGATAAAAATATACACTGGGGAAAAGAATTTCTCTTCAATAAATGGTGCTGGGAAAACTGGATAGCCACATGCAGAAAAATGAAACTAGATCCCCACCTCTCACCTCTCATAAAAATCAATTCAAGATGGATAAACAGACTTAAATCTAAGGCATGAAATCTTAAGAATTCTAAAAGAAGATGTTGGGAAGACCCTTTTGGACATCGGCCTAGGCAAGGAATTCTTGAAGAAGAACCCTAATCACTGCAGCAACAAAAATAAATAAATGGGATCTGATCAAATTAAAAAGCTTCTGCACTGCCAAGGAAACTATCATTAGAGTGAATAGACAGCCCACAGAATGGGAGAAAATATTTGCTCTCTACACATCTGATAAAGAGCTGATAACCAGAATCTATCTAGAACTCAAAAAAATCAACAAGAAAAAAATCAAACAACCCCATCAAGAAATGAGCAAAGGAAATGAACAGAAACTTTTCAAAAGAAGACAGAATAATGGCCAGCAAACATATAAAAAAAGGATCAACACCTCTAATCACTAGAGAAATGCAAATCAAAACCACAATGAGATATCAGCTAACCCCAGTGAGATTGGCCTCTATCAAAAAATCCCAAAACAACAAATGCTGGTGAGAATGTGGAGAGACAGGAACACTCTTACACTGCTGGTGGGACTGTAAATTAGTGCAACCTCTGTAGAAAAGAATTTGGAGATAACTCGAAGAGCTAAAAATAGAAATACCATTCGATCCAGCAATAGCACTATTAGGCATCTACCCAAAAGAGCATAAAACATTCTATGATATGACTTCTATTTTTATTCCCATTTTAGTATCTCTTGACAATTAGCAGTTCTTGAATGTAATGCTGTTCAATTTGTCAATTATTCTATATGCTTTGTGTTCTTTTCCCATATTTAAGAAATTCTTGTAAATATATTAATACATTTTCCCTTAGTGTCTTCTAAGCACTATAGATGTGCTATAGTTTTGTTTTTTCCATTAATATCTTTAATTTACATAAAAATGACCTTTCGGTTTTTTTTCGGGGGGGGGGTTCTCAGTACTTCCCTTCTGCTCTGATCTACACAAAAACTTTATCATTCATAAGTATTTATAAGAATTTGGGATGGTATTTATACATTTTATTTTGTTTCATTGAACTTTTTATTTATCCATATAATAATTACCCTTAGATGTAATTACTATATCTTTATAATAAGTCTTCAAATCTAGGAGGGTATGTATTTCTTGTTCTTTTTTTGTAATTTGTTTCATTTAGCTCCCTGAATTTCTTTAAATATTTTAGAATCCGGTTGTCAAAATCCATGAAAAGTCTTTTGGGATTTAACAGCCTAGAATTCTATGAAATCTGTTAATCAATTTAAGGAGAGTTGATAGTTCTATTTATTCTTTGTTTTTGCCCAATAATGAGGCATATGTAATTATAAATATTTAGTTCTTCTTCAGTGTTTTCAATGAAGTTTTATAATATCTTCATAAAAGATATTTATTTCTAGGCATATCATAGTATTTTGGATAAGTTAAAGGACTCCTGTTTATTTAAGTACACATTCTAACTGTAGGTAGTTTAAAAAACTTTTTGTGAGTTGATTTTGCATCCAGTAACCTAACAAAATACTCACATTAATTCTAAAAGCTTACCTGTGGGTTTTCGTTTGTTTTGTTTTTTTGTTTGTTTTGCTTTGCTTTCTACATCATGTGAAAACAATGAAGGTATAATTTTTTTTCTTTAGGAAGCTTACTGTTTTTGCTTACAGACTCTTAAGATTCTCTAATGTAGTATGAAACAGAAGTAGTGATAGTGGGCACTCCAGATTTGTTCTGGATTATAAAGGAATGATTTTAACATTTCACTAATAAATACTGTATTTGCTAAATACAGTATTTACTAAATACAGTATTTACTAAAAGGATGTTTGTGTGGATTTTATGGATTACATGGATTTTATGAATTTATGAAATTTTCATTATTTCTAGTTTGCTGATTTCTTTTTCTAAATCATAAACAGGTTTTTAAATTGATAAAAAATATTTTAATTTTTTTTTGTTTTTCATACTTTCTTCTCCTTTATTTAATGCAGTTAATTACGTTAACCGAATTTTTGGTTTTTTTTTTTTTTTTTTTTTTTTTGAGGCAGAGTCTGGCTCTGTTGCCCTGGCTAGAGTGCCGTGGTGTCAGCCTAGCTCACAGCAACCTCAAACTCCTGGGCTCAAGCCATCCTCCTGCCTCAGCTTCCCAAGTAGCTGGGACTACAGGCATGCACCACCATGCCCGGGTAATCTTTTCTATATATATATTTTTAGTTTTCCAGATAATTTCTTTCTATTTTTAGTAGAGACAGGGTCTCGCTCTTGCTCAGGCTGGTCTCAAACTCCTGACCTTGAGCAATCCACCTGCCTCGGCCTCCCGGAGAGCTAGGATTACAGGTGTGAGCCACTGTTTTAGTATTTTTAATACTAAAACAATTTTAAATTCTGGGAATAAATTCAACAAGTATACCTTTTTAAAATAATTTGTAGATTCAATGTGTTTATATTTTCATTAGGAATTTTAAAAATGGATCTGTGATTTTAATTTCTTAACGATATTTATTTGATAATATATCAAATTTATGTGTGCCCCATAAAATGATTTGGGGAGAATTCATCATTTTATTATTCTTAGCATCATTTGGCATACGATTGAACTCATTTCCTTAAATATATAAATATAACATATTTACTATGTCTTATGACTGGAAACATTTGCCAACTATTGTGCATGTGGTCTCCAATAGCTACCCAGATGGGGAAGGTCTTAGGCTCATTTTTTACTTCCAATATTCATAAGGCTCTCAAAGCAGAGGATAAAGACCTTCAGAGTTGAAATAATTCTTTAATATGATTGTTGGCTTTAGAACACCCTTACTTGTATATTATTATTTTTGCTTTATTCGGAGAATCTGCAGATTCGTTCATTTTGTGTTAGCAAAGAGATTTGTTTAAAAAGGTATGTTTGTAAAATGTCTTATTGTTTTTTTTTTTTTCCATTTTTGAAAGTCATCCAGAAAATATTTTTTCCCCAACATCATTACTTTATTTTTTTTCAGTTTAACTAACAGACACTGTTTTGATTTCAGATTGACCATTAATGAACAAGAGATCCCAAAACTCAAATATAAGTTTCTTTACAACCCAGTCTTTTTGCAGGTAGTTTATGATGTGTTAGTATAAGACATTAACTGTAAATTAATTGAATTTAAATTTAATTGAATTTAAAATGGCCCTGTAATGCCTTACCTATTGAAAAAGAGAAAATCTTTATGAAATGTGGATCTCTCACTACCCATATTTTTCAATCTGGGCAAGTTAAAGCTGTTGTATAGTAGGCATACCTGGATTCTTATAAATACTTACATGTATTTCTTTATCCTTGGTTATCCATTCATTCTGAAATATCACCCAGAGGGGATCCAAGTAGTGAAAAATGAACCTGTATACTACTGTGATAATTCGACCTGTTTTGTTGGAAGCATAAAAAGCTAGTATTATGACAGAGTGCTAAAAATAGCTAATGATCCAGTTTTTTGTTATTGTTGTTTTTTCTCCTTGAAATGTTCTGTAATGTAGAGCTTGTAACAAACAGAGAAGTTCTGAGGTGATTTTTTTTCACTCTACTCATAACCACATTAATTATCTCCTGACTTAATCTGTGCCTATAAACAGTATCTCCATTTTGCTGCTTCCATTAACAGAGTAATTAGAAATGCTATCATAGTCTCCAGACTCAAACTCTTGTAAGTACTTGAGACTTAGCCTCATAAAATGTTTAGTACAGGACAAATAACCCTATTTTATTTAAATACAAAAAACATCTTCTCAAAATATGCCTCTTCTGATCCTCATTGCCAACATCTCAGGTTTGTTCACTACTGCTGTTTATGACTGTCAGGTTCAAGTTCATGTCATGTTTCCTAGTTCTTGGTTCCCAGTACTGAAGAATGGTTACTGGCACCGAGTCGATGGAATGAATGAGCAAGCCAAACAAGGAATAAACAAACCAAACAGCAAGATTCATTAAAGCACGGCACATTTCAGAGTGGAAATGGGTCTAATCTCAGCAGGTTGAGAAGACCCTGGGTTTTTAACACATTGCTATTTTTATGTCTATATCTTATCATATGCTAAATGGTGAGCAGACTATTCATTTTGATTGGGGGAAGAAGGGTGGAGATTTCCTGGAACTGAGGACCCTCTCTTAACTTGTGCTTATAGGGTAATTTCAAGGGGTTGCCATTACATTTGTAAACTGTCACTGTGCAGGTGGGTGTGATTTTTACCATGTTAATGAGAATAGTTCACTTAAGGTTGCTGCCAACTCACCTGTGTGCGTGCCTCAAGGTATTTGTTTCTGCCCTTGGGCCATTTCTTTGGTTTGTAGTTTCTTACCCTCCCCTAATTGCCTGGCAACAGTATTTCTACCAAATCTCCCTCCTCCACACCTGTTTCCCCTTCCTCCTGGTCCCAACCTAGCATGATTACAGTCATTAGTGCTAGTTAAGCTTAGAAGTAATCATATTCTGAATCTTATTTCTTGAACATTAACTCAATATTTTAAAAATGCCTTTGTGGTACTTATTTGAATGGACAGAAAAGGATACACCATAAACTATGTGTCAGTATAGTCAAGGGTTATGATTAGATATGTTAATATGCTGTTGATATTTCACTTAAGAAGCATAGTTATCTATTTCTATGTATTGTTTTACTACTTCACTGGAGTTAAACAGAATACATTTCTTTTTGCCCTTTTTTGATGGGAAGGGGCACATATCTCTTTATGAAAGTTAGAAAAAAAACCAACCAACCCCAAAAATTAAAAACGTAAGCTTAAGTTGTAGATGGAAAGTGTATATATTAAACTAAAGTTACATATTTTTGCCATGTTAATTAATAATCACCCTGTTTTTCTATTATTTTTCTGTCTTTAAGTTCTGATTTTTATTTACATATTTTTAATGAACGTGATGTGTTCGAACAGTGGTCATTTTCATCTGTATCAACAGTAGGTCTAGATTCAATAAATAAAGAACTAAATATCAACTAAATAATTAATTAGTTTAGCCAGAATCAAATAGAATTTCTAATTTGACACACATATTTGTAAGCATGTAAAGAATGTTTATAAATTGACAAGACAAATTAAAAACACCGTTGAAACAGAGGACTATAATGTCTTGAGGGTTTCTTATTCTCACTTTCTCTCTCTGTCATTTAAAATTTCTCAGTCACGACTCTGCAATTCCTGTCAACTTGAAAAGTACCCAGAGTCTGAGCTCTCCTGATAGTGTATAAAGCCTGAGGCAAGCCCACATTCTAAAACAGCTGCTTCAATTTTATACTACATTTAACACATTTTTTATTTTTATTCTTATTTTTTTTTATGCTCAAACTTCATTTTAGTCTGCAATGTTAAAATTCCAGCATTTACCTGATTTGGGGAATCGGTTTGGATTAAATACTCACAAAAGGTAGTTTGGCTTCAGCGCCTAAGGGGTGAAAGCCATTCTGTTTACAACTCTGAAAAACTCACTTGATTTTTAAAACTAAGAATGGTAAAGCTGCACAAAAGCGAGCCTTGCTTCAAAAGAAACTACAAAATAATACTATGAAAATAGTGGGAGTTTCACTAACAGATGGTGCATAGATCACATAATTGATATGCAATGTCAGAGGGAGCTGCTAGGAAAAAAAAATGTGTGTAGTAGATGTGCATAGAAATTATAAAGATATTTAAATTCAGAAAAGTATAGCAAGCAAAAGAATTTTTTGGCTTCTTTTGGACAAGAGTATGAGTTCTGAGAGATAAATATGAATGTCTAGTATTAGATTTCCTTTGGAATGAACTTTCAGGTCCCGACAGTTCTCTCAGGATTTTTTACATGTCTTATGATCAAGCTGACTTCATAAGCAACCTGTGCAGCTGCATGGAGTCCACACACCCATGCTTGGTTTAATGTTCTGTTGTTGCCATCTTGAAATTCTTCAGAATTTTTTTTAAAAAAGAGGCCCCATGTTTTCATTTTATAACAAGTCCCATAAATTATATAGCCAGTTTTGCCTCTTCTATATCATACAAATTGGATTTTTTAAAAAAAAAATCAATCTGCAAAACATCAATTGGAAGAGGCATCATTTCTCCTAAGTAGTGGATTGACAGAGATGGGAAGAGAATAACAGAGCCCACGAGTAACCATGGTGAGGTTCTCATGGCTTTTTAGGCTTATCAAACCAAAATGTGCTGCATTTACTATTCTTCCTATTCTAACCAGAGCTTTTGCGTTTCTGCTATAAATCTACAGTTTAGCTGGTGAGAGATGGCATTAGTTGATGTTAGGTGCTTTTGAAGCTCTGTTTTCTAAAAATTAAGCACAGTAATTATCCACCAGACTATCGTGGTTCCACATAAAATAAGTAAGATGATTTATGGGCAGCCATTTATTTTTCAAAAGTAACGATTCAAATAGAATCTCTTTGCTATAAAAGATAAACGAGGTGAATAAAACTAATAATAGAAATAGCCTATTTGGCAATATTGTGATTTCATGATGTAGATACAGTTGGTCAATCCCCTTTGGAAAAAATGTGGATTTAGGCATATATATATATCAACATCTCTCAATTGCATTGGTAAAGACAGAAACTGGGTTATGTGCAGAAAGGATGAGGTAATTATTGATTATTTATAAGCTGTATTTGTTGAATAACTTTAAGCAGGGACATGTTGATTATATCTCCATCACAGTAATGAAAATGTTCTATTTTTAACTGAATATGCTTTCTAAGTAGATAGAGTCTAGTAAACCACATTCACCTAAAAAAAACCTAAAACTAAGATTTGTTTTATCATTCCCTTGTTAAATTTACATTTACAAATTGTCCTTTTCATGACAGCCTCAGGGTTCTGCTTCGATTCAATATTAAGCCATGTGCCATCAAATATTAATGAGAAAAGTCAGGTCCATTTATATTTTATGCTGAAATGTAGCCCATTCTTCCACAGTGATAATACAATTACGGAACTAATTTTGAAGTATATGATGGATTTTAAAAAGTTAACTTATCCATAATAGGCTGGAGCCATACATTATGTAAGATACCGAGGGGGGAAAAAGACTAATATCATAGTATATTAACAATCTAAGTATAGGAAAACTTGAGTTAGCATAAAGCTATGTAACCATTAAATGTATAATAAATATTAATTATTTTCTTCAGTATTTTGTTTTCTCCAACATTTCCAACATAGTCTCCCCTTTCATTCTAAGTAACTAAAAAGTCACTCAGAAGTTCAGAGGCCATGTTTAGTGAAGGGCGTGGAGATGTGGCGTAAGAGCAACAGAAGGAAAGAATTTAATATACCATCTGTCTCTGCTCGTCTCTCACTTGCTTCGTTTTCTTGCCTCCCTCATCATTCCATCACAGTAGGTTTTCCGGAGCTCTTTAAAAGAATACATACCACAAAATTTAATGGTCATTGTTTCTCTACCTTACCCATCATTACCACTACACTTCTAAACACACTTTTTTTTTTTTTTAATGAAACTCTTACCTTCTCAAACAGGAGAATCTCTTTTTTCCTTCCTGTGTCTTTGACCATTCCTATTCATTTTCCTTGGTACATTCAGCCTATTCTTTTTATTAAATGAAGGTTTATTCCTGGTCTTTTAATTCTTATTTTTTCACAGAAAATCTCACTCATAATCAGTACTTCAATTATCATTGATATGACAATGACTCACACATGTATCTCTACCAATCATCTCTG
Source organism: Avahi laniger (assembly GCA_963575035.1). Lineage (NCBI taxonomy): Eukaryota > Metazoa > Chordata > Mammalia > Primates > Indriidae > Avahi > Avahi laniger. The sequence goes on along the minus strand of CAUYSK010010476.1, from coordinate 4,955 downwards.
TGAATCAAATCCATATATTAAACTGGCTCACTGAAACTTGAATTCCTCAAAGACAGTAAAAACTTACAAGAAACCAAACTCCTTACCCTACAAAAAAAGAAAGAAAAAGGAGTCCTGTTCCAGAATTCCCTTTTTCAACAAATGTTATAAGTATATATCCAATTACGAAAGCCTGAAATCTGAGACTTGTTCCTTACATTTTTCTTTCCTTATTTCTCATTTATGAAACTTTTCCAAATTCTATGGTTTTGCCTCTTAAAGATTTATAAAAAATATTTACCTCTCTCTATCTCAGCAACAAACACCCTAGTCCAAACAAACATAATTCCTGACCTGGACTAATGAACCAGCTTTATAACTATTAAGTCTATGTTGACTTTTGCTAAACGTGTTCTCTAGTGCTCAGAAAAAGCAATGTTTTAAAAATGCAAATTCAATTATTTAATTTTTCCATTTGAACTATCAATAGCTACCCATTATCCCTGTGGTTAATGCCAAGATCCTTAACAAGACTACATTTTAAGACCCTGCACGTCACTTCCTGACCTCCTTCCATGCAGACTGCTTTCAGTGCCATTTAGATCCCAGATTTTTTTCTGCACTCTGAGCCTTTGCACATGGGTTTCTTCTATCTGCAGTACCTGCTGTGCCTTCTCATCTCTGTTTTTCATCTGTTTGACTCTCTCTTAGTTTCCAGATCTAATCTCAAATATCTCTCCTTTATTAAAGACCATCCCTCCTGCAATTGCTCTATTCCAGACTGGATCAAATCCATCTATTTCACACTGTTGACTGTTGTTACAATATGTAAACGAGATTGCAGCACTGTTCACCGATGGAATTTCACATTCATTTTTAATGATTTTCTGAACATATATACAAAATCTTTTTAATAGGTCAGGCTCCCTGAGAGTAAATTTAACTGTAACCTACTTTATGAAGACTTTACTCAACAGTTAATGAATGGTTATTTGCAAGAATAAATTAATTGACTGATAAATATATGAAAGCCAATTTACCCACCTGTTTAGAAATATTTCAATAAGATAAAGCAAGAACTTTGAATAGTTTAAACAATGGATCCAATTTCTTTGCTTCCTTATTGCTTTCCTTACTACTATTCTTTCTTCGTTTCTTCCTTACTCCATTCTTGCCTGCCAGCCTCCTGCCTGCATTTTTTTCTAGTCACAATTGAGAGAGGACTTAGCATAGAGCTTTGTACATCTTAGATACCCAGTAAACTTTGTTAAATGAATTAATGAACTAGAATATCCAATTTTAATTTGGCTTTTAACAAATTCTTGTTATATAATTTCGACAAGGTTATTCATCCTCTATGGTTCTCAGCTGATGGTCTGTCAAATCAAATGGGAAACAAGACATCTATTAAAGAACTCTTTTGGAAACTAAGTGAGAGAAGGAAAACAACTCATAGAAGTACTTTGTAAACTTAAAAGTTGTCACAAACATAATTGTCATCATTATCATTTTTAAATGTCTATTCTGTAAAATATGCAAATCCAAATGAAGCTTTATACAAAAAATGACTTTGTATATTGTAGGGTTTTATTATTAAACTAAATCTTGACTGTAACGCTATTTCTGTGTAGGTCTCATAAAATCGAGAGATATTGTAGTGTGTGCTCTAATTATCACAAAATTCCACACAAATTCTACATAATGCAGACTGCTCTGTATGGTTTTCTAATCAAAATATTTAGTTCTTTTATGAGTTATGCATTCTTTACAGAGCTCCTCGGGCTATTGAGGGTAAAGATCTTAAGAGAACTCTTCTAAGCTTCCTAGGGGCAAATAAAGGCAGCTTTCTGGGTAAATCAGGATGTACAGCAAACTGAGAGTGCACTCAATTTCCCTTTCTAAGAAACTACGTTGAGAGTAAATTCTCAACAGAAAATAAAGACAAATTTCACTATGAGTGGAGGCCATTCCCCAGTGTTTTCAAAGGGATTTCGGAAAAAAAAAGAAAGAAAATATATCATTCAGAAACTGTGCCGCTTTTCTCAAAAGAATGAGTTATGGTGATAACAGTACAGTTTATGCAGAAATTCTGACATGAAAATGATTCTATGACTCTGACCTCTGCACTTGACTCTCACATATTATTTTTTTCTATTTCTCATTATTGTATACCAATAATTGATTTTAACCAGTCATACAATCTGTTTTTGCCACAGTAAAAAATTTAGGGCATCTCTCCTGTGCTATTACACCATTTTAATCCTCAGCCTGTCTTTCGTTTTTGGATCCCAATTCTCCTATTTAACTTTTCATATCCCATGTAAATTGACGGCTATTTGGCTAGGAAAGCAAGACAGACAATTATCAAGGGATGGTTATATCAGCATCAGAAATGAATGCTCAAAGTGTATCTTAAGGTATTCTACATGTTTCATGTAATACTAATTTTTGGCTTCTGAATATTCATTGGAAATCAGAGTTTAGATAAAGAGAAGAAATAGTCAACAGGTGGTATAAACAGCAAGAGGATCCTAAGTTTGGAAAAATAAGTAGGAAAAATGTGATCCATTCAAATTCTAATACACAGTAAATTAAATATTAACTAGAGATTAATAGTTTCCTTAATCCTCTCAAAGATATTGAACTTTCAATCTATATTTTCTGTAATTCTCCTATACCGTTAATACTGGTTTACAGTGGGCTATTACCTCTGCAGACATGCAATCGATTAAAAAAAATGACATTCTCCCATAGTATTAATATCACAAACCAGACATAAAAACAGCTAATTCCTTGATATATATTTAAATAGTACTTTTATATTGTATGTACATATATTAGGATTTCTAAAAATTGTTTTTAGCATGCATTTTTATTTAGAAAGTTACTATGAATATATTTTATATTAATAAAATTTGTACAACATCATTTTTTCTTCATTTAAGCATATTATGGGGGTACAGGTGTTTAGGTTACATATGTTGCCCTTGCCCTCCCACTCCAAGTTGGAGCTTCAAGTGTGTTCATCCCCCAGATGGTGTGCATCGCACTCTTTGAGTATGCATATACCCGTCCTTTCCTCCCCCTCTCCCCTGCCCAACATCCAGTAAATGTTATTCTTATATGCACTTATGTGTCGATCAGTTAGTACCAATTTGATGGCAAGTACATGTGATGCTTGATTTTCCATTCTTGGGATACTTCACTTAGTAGAATGTGTTCCAGCTCTTTCCAGGAGAATACAAGAGGTGCTATATCACCATTGTTTCTTAAAGCTGACTAGTACTCCATGGTATACATATACCAGATTTTATTAATCCACTGATGTATTGATGGACATTTGAGTTGTTTCCACATCTTTGCAATTGTGAATTCTGCTGCTATACACATTCAGGTGCAGGTGTCTTTATCATAGAGCGACTTTTGTTCTTTTGGGTAGATGCCCAGTAATGGGACTGCTGGATCAAATGGTAGCTCTACTTGTATCTCTTTAAGGTATCTCCATATTGCTTTCCACAGAAATTGCACTAGTTTGTAGTCCCACCTGCAGTGTATTAGTGTTCCTATCTCTCCACATCCATGCCAACATTTATTGTTTTCAGACATTTTGATAAACGCCAGTCTGACTGGAGATGAGTGATATCTCATTGTGATTTTCATTTGCATGAAAATCGCTGATGATTAGAGATGTTGAGCATATTTTCATGTATTTTTTGGCCATTATTCTGTCTTCTTGTGAAAAGTTTCTGTTCATGTCCTTTGCCCACTTGTTGATACGGTTGTTTGATTTTTTTCTTGTTGATTTTACTGAGTTGTAACTAGATTCTAGTTATCAGCCCTTTATCGGATTTGTGACATGTGAAAATTTTCTCCCATTCTGTAGGTTGTCTGTTTGCTCTTGTGACAGTTTCTTTGGCTATGCAGAAGCTTTTTAATTTGATCAGATTCCATTTACTTATTTTGGTTGTTGCTGTGATTGCCTTTGGGGTCTTCTTCATAAATTCTTTGTCTAGGCCAATGTCTAGAACAGTATTTTCAACATTTTCCTTTAGAATTCTAATAGTTTCACTTCTTAGGTTTGAATCTGTTACCCAGCGTGAGTTGATTTTTGTGAGAGGTGAAAGGTGTGAGTCCTGATTCCGTCTTCTACCTGTAGCTATCCCATTTTCCCAGCACAATTTATTGAATAAGGATTCTTTTCCCCAGTGTATGTTTTTGTCTGCTTTGTCAAAGATTAGGTGGCTATACGAGGATGGTTTTATATCTGGGTTCTCAGTTCTGTTCCACTGGCCAATGGCTCTATTTTTGTGCCAGTACCAAGCTGTTTTAATTACTGCAGCCTTATAATAAAGTTTGAAGTCTGGAAAATTGATACCTCCCATTTTGTTTTTATTGTCTAGAATTGTTTTTGCTATGCAGGGTCTTCTCCAGTTCCATATGAAGCATAAAATTAATTTTTCTATAACTGTGAAGAATGATGTTGGTATTTTAACGGGGATTGCATTGAATCTGTAGATCATTTTGGGTAGTACAAACATCTTAACAATGTTGGTTCTGCCTACCGGTGAGCATGGTATGGTTTTCCACCTGTTTATGTCCTCTGCTATTTCCTTCCTGAACATTTCATAGTTCTCCCTGTAGAGGTCTTTTACCTCCTTAGTTAAATATATTCCTAGGTACTTTATTTTCTTTGTTGCTAGTGTGAAGGCAATTGAGTCTTCGATTCCGTTCTCGGTATGACTGCTATTGGCATATATGAAAGCCTCTGATTTGTGTGTATTGATTATAAAGTCCAGAGACTTTACTGAATTTACTTATCAATTCCAGGAACCTCTTGGTTGAGTCCATGGGGTTTTCTAGATATAGTATCATGTCATCAGCAAATACTGAGAGTTTGGTCTTTTCTATTCCCATTTGTATGCCTTTAATTCCACTCTCCTGCCTGATTGCTGTGGCCGGGACTTCCAGCACTATGT
>CAUYSK010010474.1:0-10512 GCA_963575035.1 Avahi laniger | reverse complement strand
TCTCTACTAAAAAATAGAAAGAAATGATCTGGACAACTAAAAATATATAGAAAAAATTAGCCGGGCATGGTGGCGCATGCCTGTAGTCCCAACTACTCGGGAGACTGAGGCAGAAGGATTGCTTGAGCCCAGGAGTTTGAGGTTACTGTGAGCTAAGCTGACGCCACGGCACTCACTCTAGCCCGGGCAACAAAGCGAGACTCTGTCTCAAAAAAAAAAAGAAAATGTTAAGTTCAACATAAATATCTTAATTATCTACTTGATTAAGATGCAATCAGAAAATGGAAAAACTCATTAAGCTCTAGGGTTAAAGTTAAATCTAGCTATATGTATCCTCCTAAGGCCAGCTGTATTTGCAATCTTTCCCTTTCCTTTTAGCCTGCTTCTATTAATACAGACTGCATCAGCTTCCTGAAAATTCTCTGATGAATTCCAGCAATAATTCTCACAATTCCCACCAACAGAATATAATTTCTAATTTTAAGAAATTTCTTAGCATTCTGGCTTCTACCTTTTATACTTAAAATGCAAATTGGAAAGGATACATCATTTCAGAGCTTAAACAGTACAAGTAAAATAGCATTTCCAAAATATCAGGAAGAGGTGGTTATATAATATCAAAGCTATTTCTACATCCCAGAGGACAGTCCTTACTAAACGCACTTTATTGATCTAAGACATAGTCTCTGCCATGTCATTCCTATTCCTTATTCATGGAAGTCACGCTGTGTTATGGGGGGAAAAAGGCACTCAACTGCAGAGTTTCCTCATCTGTTTATAGTAGATCTTTACCACGTATATGAAGGATGGCAGCAGGAAGGAGAAGAAAAAGACCTGAACTGCAGTTGAAGTCTTTACTGTCTTTTAATTGTGCATGGATTCTGACAGACAGCATATATTGTCTGACTATCTCCATCCTAATAACCTCTGCCATCATCATACATTTACCTGAATTTTCAAATAAACTACACACAGGTACATACGCATCTGTATGCATTTAGAGAGAGGAATAGGCTGATAATGAAGGTTTAATCATTAAAGATCCCTTTCTCCTGTTGTATTTTAAAACAAATTTTTTTCTTCCTAATTTATTACATTCTTTGCAGCAGTAAGTAATCAAATTTTCACTGGTCTGGTAATGTATTTAATGTAATTATTTCTAGTAATGTATTTATTTCAGTGAGATTGATTAAAATCTCACATGCAGTTTGGTGCAAAATTTAATTCAATGCTTAAAAATTCCAATCCTTTTATCCAATAAACTTTGTAAAATGTAATGGATATAACTGGTATGAACTTTACCTTCTATTTCCACTTAGTCTAACAACCTTAATAACAGAAATGATGGCTGAAACGGGCAGGATTGCGGAAGGGACTGAAAATCTATCAGCTGGATAAACAATCCAATTGCTACATTAGTTTAAGTGGTAAAAATTAAACTATAAAGTCAGTCTTTAGGCACTAAACATGTAAATTAAATATTCAATTTTTACTAAGACCTTTTATAGTCTATATACTGTTTCCTTCTGCCATATGGTCTATCCTTAAGGTACTCAACTTTGTTCATTACTCTTTAGCCATTTCCCTATAGAAAATATCACCACGTGAAGCATCTTCTCTGGCTATGATCTTACTACTGGTTGAGTACCCCTTATCCTAAATGCTTGGGACCAGAAGTATTTTGGATTTTTTCAGATTTTGGAATATTTGCATTATAATTACAGTTGAGCATCCCAAATCCAAAAATCCAAAATCTGAAATGCTCCAGTGAGCATTTCCTTTTAGCATCACATTGACACTCAAAAAGTTTCAGATTTTGGAGCACTTTGGATTTCAGATTTGGGATGTTCCACCCATATTATGAGACATAAGGCTTTTCCATTTCCACTCCAATTATCAATTGTGATAAGCACTGATGCTTATTAGCATTTGGACAGTTGTTTTATTAGAAGTTTTCACAATAAAGCATTTGATTTTCAGATGTCCTGAAATACATATATCCTTTAAAGGAAAAATATGCAAAAATTTTTACACAGTAATTCATTTAAGAAATATCCATTTATTTTTCCTTTTCATTGATTTTTACAATACATCAAAACGGAGGCAAGTCAAAGTGTTAAAAATATGCAGAGTGTGTAGAATTAGTCAATTTAATCATGGATCTTCATTCAAATGCTATAATTCAGATTATGTGGAGATCAAGGACTCAATTTAGACCAATCACTGCATATGGCACACATTAGTTCTCAGGTATCTCCTAGTGAGTGGTATGCTCAGTTTCTAAGCACTGAAAGTAAGCACAGCTTGGATGGTTACAGATAGAATCTACTGTTAAGTTTGGTTCTAAAGCTGCCTCCGTTACAGCTGCCTCTGTACATATTTTAAGTTTGGCCTAAAGGTTTCTCTGTATGTAGTTAACCACAACCTAACTTGATGTATAAATAAATCGTAACCTCCTCTTGTAACAAGTAACCAAGTCTCAGCCAACCGCAGTCAGCCAACTGTTCAAAGCAGGTTCAAATGAGGCAAGCGCGATCCAGCTGTTTCTGAGCTTCGCTTCCATGTTTCTGTACCGTCACTTTCCTTTTCCTGTCCATAAATGTTATCTGACCACGCGGCAGCCCCAGAGTCGCTCTGAACCTATTCTGGTTCTGGAGGCTGCCTGATTCTTGAATCATTCTTTGCTCAATCAAACTCTGTTAAATTTAATTTGTGTAAAGTTTTTCTTTTATTACCTATCTAAATTGTGATTACCAGCTGGTTCAAGGAGACTTTTGTCACAGTGGTTGCACACTGAACAAATACAAATAATGAATACCAACTGATATAATAATCTAGTGCCAAGGAATGAGTACAAGGTACTATCATGAATTTAACTATAAGCTGGTAGATATGTCTGGTGCTCTCTGTACCCTAATTTGTTTTCTCTGAAAAATGAGGACAGTGGTACTCTTTATTAAGCACAATTTTAGGGATATAGAACTTTTTCCTTTTAAAAATAGGGGTTAAAAGAGAAAGGGGTTGTATATAAAAGATTATCTTTAAGGTCTTGGTTTTGCTAATTTGGTTAGAAAAAAGCTTTGTGGTAAAGACAGAGCAAGCACATGGTTATGGAGGCAGCCACATGGTTGCACAATCTATTTAGCAACATCTCATCCTCCTCTATCTTAACTTGTCCCAAATGGTTATCCCTTTTTTTCCCCTACGGTTTAGAGAACCATGCCCTCAACCTTCCCTCCCTCCTCCCCACCCCCACTATAGTAGACATAGTACATATAAAAGCAGAACTGGAAACAAAGCTCTACTTAGACTCCTGCAGCTGGAGTCCCACCCTTCACCAAAGGAGACCTAGAAACAATTTATGTAAAATAAGTCCCTTTAAAAAAAAATCCCACTGGTTTATTCAACTCTGGACCAACAGAGGTATTTGAACAGAGGTGAGATGAGGATGCAAAGATGATTTTAAAAGGGAGTGGAGAATTTATTTATTCAATGTAATGAAGTATTAAGAGATAAAGGCTGTACCAGGACAGTCAGTGGGAATAAAAATTGAGGCAATACATTAAAAATTACCAATTTTTAAATTGGTAATTATTACCAATAAATTAAAAATTACCAGGAGGTGCTACATACCTGGATATGAGGACCAGGGGAAGGACTTTGTTTAATGAAAATATTTAATGAAAAAGAAACAGTTTTTCAGGCATAGAGCACCCACAGGAAATGAAACTGTTAGGTCAGACATCTCTAGAGCAATGCTGGTTCCAAGGCAGGATATATCAGTTCTCTCCTCTTCACTTGAAATATTGTTATGATGAAATCTACTATCGATGAACATTCATCTCACAGCATTTAAGACCTGGGCTCCCTTCTCCCCATTTAGGGTAGTTCTGATTTAGCCTGTTGTATTCATGGGACTTCTGATAAGCTTTTGTTTTATTAAAGAATTCCATAGTTGAAGAATTTGAAAATCACTGAACTAAGATACAGGATGTTTCAGGGCCTTGGCTCTGTGAGTATCCATCTATTTCATACAGAGCAGGGTTTTTCAACCAAGACACTCTTGATATGTTGGACTGGATATTTCTATATTGTGACAGGCTATCCTGTTTACTGTAGGATGTTTAGCAGCATCCCTGGCCCCTTTCAACTATGTGTCAATAGCAGCCCTTCCTGATAACCCTAGGCATGACAATCAAAAATGTCTCCAGACATTGCCAAATGTCTCTAGGGGACAAAATCTACTCCTAACCACCCCCCCCCCTCGTTGAGAACCACTGAGACAGAGAACTCACAGGTGCAGTTCTAAGCTGAAATCCCAATCTATTTGTAGCCTGTTGCTGTTTTTTATACCAGCTTTTCCTTTGTTCTTCTACTACTAGATGATGTTAAACATGAGCTAACATTATTATATTACTGATCATTTTTTTTTAATGGGTAGAAAGAGAAAAGAAGCAGGCTAGAGAGTCTAACATATGTTAGACTACCTACCACACTTCTAAATTAATAGGAGAAAAAGGCTGCTTGGTTACCTGAATGAAACAAAAGGCAAAAGAAGACTCTAGGTACCAGTTTAGGCATTTCAGGACCTAAAAGCAAAACCTATTAGTCCTTCCACAGATACATGTATTAAAAAGCAGGTTGGTACTGAGCAGTAAATCTGGTACTCAGCAGTAGACAGCTTCCACATACAAGACAGGTGACATTTGTAAAAATTAATGAAGCCTTAGGCTCAGGTGAAGAGGGACAAAAACTTTTTGAATAATAAGAATCCTGAGAAATCACAGTGAGAGAGTAGGAAAACAAGGTCTTGGAATCCGTTAATTTGCATTTGAATCTTAACTCCATCTGCTTTGCTTTTGTCTTGGGTAAGAAGTTTAATCCCTTTGAGTCCAGAATAAAGAAAAGAACTCAATTCATTCAGGCCTTGCACTGCTTGAGGGAAGGGACAAAATCTTTTAACCATTTATATTTCTAGTACCTGGAAAAAAATATAAATGTCTATAAATGTGGTTTAAGCATAAAAAAATACCAAGATTCCTTCCTTCTTAAGTAGTTATAGAAGTCATTTTATATATTTTTAAAATTTATTTCTTTCCTAGGCATTACTGACCAGGATCATTTTATAAGACCTCTTGCTTTTTCAATATTTCAGTTCCATACCCAAGGTATCTACGATGTTCACGAATGACTTGAGACTGACCAGGAATGGTAATGAATGGTTTTAATTTACCTTTGAGTTTCTTTTTCAAATGTCAAAAGCAAGGCACCTGAAAGGCAAAGTTTTATTCAAAAAGGCTTAGACTTGTCCTGAATCATAATTATTACATATATCAATAATCTTAAAGTCTGAAACCTCTTATTTAGTTCTAATAATGATTATGCCATTTGGTGTCCAGCAGATACTACAGATCAAAAGACATGAGCAGGCTGGGTATGGTGGCTCATGCCTGTAATCCCAGCACTTGGGGAGGCTGAGGCAGGAGGATCACTTGGGCCTGGAAGTTGGAGGTTGCAGTGAGCTGTGATCATATCACTGCACTCTATCCAGGCTGGGTGACAGAGTGAGACATTGTCTCACCAAAAAATAAATAAATAAATAAAGACGGGAGCCAAAATGAGTGGAGAATACCAGTACAGATTGTGTTGACTTCTCATTAATTGGCAGCATATAAAACAAGGGTGGCAGCTGGCTTGGTGCTTTTATCTTTATAAGCCTTTCACTTATTTCTATGAAGACCTAAAGCTTTGAGTATTCAGAGATATTTAAAATTACCTCATCACATCAAAGCACAGTACTAGTACCACATTGCTTACCATCCCTGATAGGTCTCGTGCTTTCTATCCACTCCCCTCTCACGGCCACATCTTATCCTCTTCTAGCAAATACACAGATTTCATTTTCTCTCTCTTCCAACTAAAGTTAGGACATCTACTCTTTTCTAAAAAGTCTCTGTGGATGGTCCAGGATTGTATTCAGTACCTAGGAGAAACTGCCACAAAGAACATGCTTATAAAAAACCTGTAGCATGTCACCTCACTGACAAAGGAAAAAGAGAGTCATGAAATACTGTCTGTGTTAGTACAAATACAGTACATTTTTTTGCTTCCCAAGTTTGAATCAGGTAAGTTTTAAGAGTTTAGATATCAAATTCTTCTTTGATCTAACTTTTGGCATCAGATCCCACGGACAATGGAAATTTGCTAATTGTGTGTAGTTTCTGGTGATTTACAAGACAAACGGGAGAAAAGGGCCTTAATTTTCCCAATGTTCAGAATATTATTACTTCTTTCCAAAAGAAATGTTACTTATAAAGAGTCCCACCTTCCCCTCCATTTTATGTTCTGCTGAACTTTTCTTTATGTATATCATTTAGTTACATAATTTGTGGCAAGAGACAGCCTGAAGAGACAGCTAAACAAGTGCAACAATATTTAACATTTTAACCAATGGCTATATTCAGATTGCCTGAGAAAATGAATTTTTATACAAAAGACACATCTGGTATCAAAGTAAACTTCTTATACAAATTCTAACAGACAGTAAATTTAACTTACAGGCGATTAGCTTGAATAAAACATTTAAAATTTCAAAACAAATTATGGTACTATAGGCATCACCAATAAATTCAAATCCCTTACAATGTTGGCCAAGGCTTAATACACATGGAAAGCAAGGTGAATATAAGAGAGTTATACTTTCTATAACACTCTTAATACTAGGGTTACAGTTTGAAAGCTAGGTTATCCAATATACCTAACGTACCATATGTTCAGGACAATCTGAAATTCATGATGTTCTAGGTCAGGGTTGTAACCTCCTAAGTAATGTGTTCAGACTGATTGGGTTATGCTACCTCAAGATATGGCACCTTGGAATACTGAATATATTAAGCTGAAGAAATCTGAGAAACAGCAGGTGCAGGAAGGACTCTCTGACTTTCTCCTGAAGTAGGAGACCTTTACTATGAGACGTGCCCATCCTATACCTGGAGGAAAGAAGCATCTTTTTTTTTTTTTTAATTTCAAAGTATTATGGAGTTTGGTTTTTGGTTATAAGGATTGCTTTGGTAATGTTTGAGTCAGGGTTATGAGAGTGCCTGTCACCCAGATAGTGTTCACTGTACCCATTAGGTAGGTTTCTGCCCATCCGCTCCTCCCCTCTGGTTGATTTCCATTGCGTTATAGTTCCTTCTGTGCACATGTGTGTTCATCAGTTAGTTCCAATTTAATAGCGGGTACATGTGGTGTTTGTTTTTCCATTCTTTAGAGACTTCATTTGGGATAATGGTCTCCAGTTCTATCTATGTTGTTGCAAAAGGCATTAAGTCATCCTTCTTCATGGCTGAGTAGCATTCCATGGGATATATATACACCACATTTTGTTAATCCACTCATGAATTGATGGGCCTTTGGGTTAATGCCACATCTTTGCAATTGTGAATTCTGAAGATCGAGGGACAGTGAGAAGAATCTGAATGAACAGGTCCTGTCCCCCAGCTTACTACTCTTAGCTCATACTCCTTTGTCCTACCACATTTTCCCACGACTTTCTACTCTTCATCAAACCTAGTATAAAAACACTCAGGTTTACCTGTTTCTTTGGATCTTCGTTTTCTTATGAAGGCTCCCGTGTCACATACAACTTATATGAAACACAACTGTTATGTTTTTCGCTTGTTAATCTGTTTTTTGTTACAGAGCCCTAGCTGAGGAAAGGGATTTTTCCCCCTCCCATACAAGATCTTGTTTTGACTAGAAGTTTTGAGTCTCTCATGAGCTACAATTTGTTTCACATTAGCGTGTTTTATACCGTGGTATAGAACACAGTTAATTCATTCATGGAAATCTAAAGTTTTATAGTGCTTAAAGTTGCCAAATTTCCCTACTGCTAATTTGAACCAGTGAGCATAAAACTTGGGTTTCTTTATTCCTAGAAATCTTCCTTTAAGCTTTTTAACGTCTTGTTATCTGTAGCTTGGTATTTTGTGCAATATTGTATTTCCTTTGTTTTGCATTCATTGTGAACTAGTGTATGGCTAACCTCATCCGCCTCAGTGTGACGTAGAACAGCAGCTCTTGAGGTCCCCTTTAGTACTCATCTCCTTGACACCTTTGAGGCCCTTTGAAGGCCTCTGGGTCACTGTACTGCCCATGTAGCGGCAACATCACCATGAACTCCCCTGACTTCAGGGACTTCAGTGACTCCAAGATAGGACACAGTTGCTGGTGTTCATGTCTATGTGTTCATATCCAACTATTCTTAAAGGTTCATGTGTTATAAACATAAAAAACTAAATATAAGATTTGGTACTAATACTGTTTCCTTTTACTTTCGCTTTTTAAATAGCATTGTTTGCTGAGTCTGTCTTTCTGAATAAAATATTTGTCATTCTAGGACTTAAAGCATGCAAATTCTTCTGGAGTCATAAAAATATTAGGATTATAAGTAATACATAAAAAGAGGAAAAGTCCAAAAGCTGTCTAAAATAAATAAGTTCAGAAATTCTACAGCAGAATATAACATTTGGAAAATTTACCATAACTGATATGATCTTTTACACACTGGCACATTCATAATGAAGACAAACATATAGACTGTAGTACATATTAAAGATATTAAAATACAGATAATGGAGATAAGGCAAGAATATTTTAAAATGATTTCTGTTACATAGTACTAATTTATTAATGTACTATGGCCATATAAATGTTTATTACTATATTATATTTCAAATTATTTTAGGAAACAATACTAGGAAGAGAAAATAGAAATTGATACTGAAATCTTAAAATACCTTTGTAGAAATAAAGACTTATTGAAAATATTCAGAGAGCTATAAATCTTGTATTAGGCCTATTAATTAAAACATGACTTCTTATTCAACCAGAATAAGGTATTGGTATGGACACAGTTATTCATTCATGGAAATCTAACATTGTATAGTGCAAACACTTGCCAAATTTCCGTCTACTAATTTGGGCCGGTAAGCATAAAACTCATTAGACTTGTTTAAAAGTGTTTTCCTTTGGGAGGCAATAATGGAGAACAGGAAGAAAAGACTGAAAGATCAGAGAGAGATCTTTGTAAATCTATTTAAAAGGAGGGTCAACTATACCTGTAACAAATACTAAAATTTCTGCTCTGAAAGGGTAATAAAGAAAAACAAACAAACAAAACCTAAAGAGCTTCAGTTAGTTTATCCTTCCTTGAGTCTTTTACCTTTCAGTATTAAAAAGAAGCATCTGGTTGGGCATGGTAGCTCATTCCTGTAATCCCAGCATTTTGGGAGGCCAAGATGGGAGGATTGCTTAAAGCCAAGACTTCAAGACAAGCCTGGGCAACATAGTGAGACCCTATCTCTATAAGAAAAAAAAAAAAAAAAGGAAAAGAAAAGTAAAATTAGCCAAGCATAGTGGCAGGCATCTGTTGTTCTAGCTATTTGGGAGGCTGAGGCAGAAGGATAGCTGGAGCCCAATAGTTCAAGGCTGCAGTGAGCTATAATTGTGCCACCGCACCCCAGCCTGGGCAACAGAGCAAGATCCTGTCTCAAGAAAATAAATAGATAAAATAAAAAGAAGCACCTTATGTAAAATGAACTGCCCAAATTAAAACACCGAAAGCTATTAAATATTCTGATGTAAACAAATTATACCTTGAGTTTTAGATTTGCCAAAAAGCTGACAATTTTTGAATAGAAATAAACACTGAAAGTTATATCTATTTAGACTGATTTTCTAAACTTTAGGTCTGCAGTCTCCAACCCCCAGGCAGCTGACTGCTACTTCTCTGAGGCCTGTCAGGGATTGGGCCACAGAGCTCCAGAGAGAGCAAGCAAAGCTTCATCTGTATTTACAGTTGCTCCCCATTGCTCTGCATCCCTGCCTGAGATCTATTCCCCACTACTCCCCACTGTCTGTAGAAAAATTGTCTCCTGTGGAAAAATTGTCTTCCATGAAACTGGTCCCTGGTGCCAAAAAAGTTGGGGACTGCTGCTTTAAGTAAAATTTCTTCCCATAGAAAGAGGGAATATGTCCAAGGAAGATGCAACTACTGAATAGCTAAAAGGAAAATAAAGCAACAATGAGCAAATTTGTTCTCAATAGCTATTATATAGATCGCCAAACGAAATCTCATAATGTAAAAGGAACAATACTAATTTTTACTTAAGATGATCACTTTCTCTTTCATGTAGCAATAACCCTCCAATATTGTGCTTATTTTGCTGAGCTAGAGGATGTTAGGAAGCTGTACAGGAGATGCACATAAGGCTGATGATGTAAGAGAACCTCAGAATTGTAGAAGGGTTAGGAACTGAGGAATCGGAAACAAAGTCCAGTATCTTTTCATTTTAATCTAAATCTCCAAATGAATGAAATTGTAAGTTATCAATCTAATGATTCATTTATGACCCTCAACCTAAGCCATTTTAGTAATCTTCATGAGTTGAACTAAAATGTCAGACCCCTTTTAGGAACTGGTAAAGACAATCTATGGTAAATAATGTTACC
>CAUYSK010010472.1:0-44816 GCA_963575035.1 Avahi laniger | reverse complement strand
ATCACAATTCCAAATTATCAAACGAGGGTGTTTGTGAAATTTGAATATACAGTACTTATTCTTTTCTCTTAAAAGGATGAGGAAATAAGACGTGGACTATCTGTGGAACACTGAAAGAGAAGCCCAAGCAGAAATACCAGGGACAAATGCTCCTAGACTGACCCGAGTAGTCTAGTTTAGCTCAGGTAATTCCCCCACACCCATAACCTGAGGTGGTATGACTGTTATTATACATCTCTGTTTTTAGAGAGGTTAAGTGGCTCACCCAAGGTGTCACAGCTAGTAAGCGGTGGAGCTGAGAAACCTCACTTTGCTCCAGAGTCTACTCTCTCATCCATCACAGTACACCACAATGACAGGAGACTTGTATTTCTCTTCAAAGCTGTGGTTTCAAATTCAGTATCTTCTGGATTAGCTCTAAGTTATTTTCACTGGGAAGGTCTAGATCATCAAGGATAAAGCTCCTTCTGATGCTTTTACTGATTTGCTTATTCTGCATTAGATTATTTAATATTTGTATCATTGACTATTTGAAATGGAAAGCAATAAGAATTCTTTCACACATGAAGAAGGTAGGATGCCATACAGCACAGTGAAAAGAGAATGGGTTTGGAGTCAAACAAACCTGAGATTATATTCTAATTCCAATACTTAGAAGCTGTAACATCCTAAGCACCTTACATAATCTTTCTGAGCCTCAGTTTCTTCATTTATAAATCAGGAATAATCATACTGGCCTGGTCCTTCCTGGTCAAAAGTAATAGAAGGTACTTGGCATATATTATGGGCTCAGTAAACATTAGCCCCCTCCCGTCCCCCTTCCCTTTGCTGGATGAAGCCTCAAGTCGCACTACTCCTTATCATCATAGCCAAGGCTAGAACCAAGTGTTTCAAACTACGATCATTCTTCTACACCAAGCTGTCAAGAAGCAACACATTTGAAGTCAGCAAGTACCAACTGTTACGAATAGCTGTTTGGATTTCTTTTCATTTTAAACCAATTTGTTTGTAGAAATTAAAGATGTGGACCGGAGCTAATTTACTTGCCTTTTTAAAGAACAGATTTCCTTTCTTAATGATTTCACTTTAAGACCACACTGATAAAAACATAAAATTATAAGAACATGCACCATACCCATCAGGATAAACTACAGGAACAGTTAATCTATCCAAAAGTGATTTCCCAACTGCTTCAATTTCATCAAATTGCTCTTCATCATTAATAGCTTCAGGCTCTTCTGGACAGTCTTGCAAAATCTGTAACAAATAAAGGATAACAGCATCAAGAGACACAGAAAGGGAATCAAACACATGCAAGTTTAGTAGAACGAAGGTGTTTTGTTTTGTTTTGTTGTTAACATCTTCACAGATACCACTGCGGATGATTGATCCACTATTGGCAAAGTTGGCTCAAGAAATTCAAACAATAAAACGAAATACAATATCCCTACTAACAATATATAATTATAGTACAAAAAGGTCTATGGCGATTTCTAAGAAAAAAAAATAATACTGGACTTCTATTTGGAAAATAAGTTCAATTAAAGTATTCTTTCATTCAGTAAATAACCATTTATTGAACACTTTACTATATATTTAGTTAACTAGCTTGAAGTGTGAATGAAGTATAGACTCTGTCTCAAGGAGCTTATTGACATCAAAAAAGAAAGAAAATATAAATAAAAAATAACATATACTTAAGAGCACAAACATGTACCTAATGTGAAGACTTAGCTACACACTGTATTAACAACTGATGCAAAATGATCACATTGTAATTCAAATATAGGAAGCTCTTCAGTTCTTGATGAGATACTATTCTTTTTTTCCCCTTTAGCTATTACCATTTAAATTTAAAGAAAGAATTGCAAAATTTGGGAGAGGGAAAAGAAAAAGAAGTATTTATTTTTGCATTATACTTTACTTAATCCAATCATGTTTATTTCAGCATTGCTCATAAATGGACATTTTTGTATTTTAAAACTGAAGATTACAACCTATTAAAGAGTTCTAGATTTTAAAATGTCCTTGCAGATACATTTTAGAAGTAATATCCTAAAAAGTTACCAGTGGTGCTAGAAATAGGGCCAGTGGTCACCCTTTGATGGTGGGGAAGAGCAGTATTGTGACTACAGGAAGGTGGGGGAAGTTTTTGGGGTGCTGGTAATGTTTTGTTGTGTGAACATCACTCTGATTATACCAGTGTTCACTTTCACCTGTGTAATTTCACCAAGCAGAACACCAATGGTTAGTACACTTTTCTACATTGACGGTATACTTTAAAATAAAAAAAAAATGCATCAAAACAATCAAGAGATAAACAAGTAATGCCATTTGCATACTTTCATTCACCATCATTAGGCCCATTTTAATCAAACACTGATCTGCAGAGTTCAGTGACCAGCTGAGAAGGACTTAATTGTAAACACTTCCCAAAAGATGTACTTTATAACACAGACAGAAATTTGCTTAATTATTGAGGCTCCTTGGAACATCCGTTCTGTTCTACAGATTAGGCTATCACATTTACAACTTAGGTCTGCCATATCTTGAAGTATACTGAACATCCCCTACATATAAATTTTCATTATAACAGATCAAAACAAAGTTAACTACATAATAAAGTTCCTCTCCTGAATGGAAATGTAAGGTTTGGGTGTAATACATTTTTACTGGGGAGAGTAAGAAAAAGGTTCTATTAAAAATTTGCCTAAATAACACTATATATTTTACTTTTGGTTTCTGGAATTAATGACTTTAATTTGTTAAAAAATAAGTTTTAGAATGAATCTTTAAAGATAACACATAAAAAAGGGTTGTTACCCTTATTCTCATTTTTTTATGTCTCTAAATTATAAAATCACAAAATACCTTTTTAAAACTGTGTGACAATTAGTAGTCGTTGCCAAAGCAAAGTTTCCTTTCCTGGCATAATGAAAAGATTAAAGTCATGATACTCTAATGAACGGAGGGCACATTCTGGACATTAGGTTTGGTCAGGAGAGAAGCAGTGTAAAGAGAGGAATACCCAGGTGATTCTGGACTTTAATGACAGTACTCCAGCACTGATATGGATTAAGCAAATTTAATTTGAACTCTCTAAGACAATACATTGTATCTAAACAAACTTTAACAATGAAACTAATATAAATATTGAAAAAGTCATATAGTTACATTATTAAAATTAACATATTTCAAACATATGCAATTAATACAATTGAGAGTACATTTCAAAAAAAAAAAAAGCAAACCTTTTCAGCGTTAGAGTGAAATGCAATAGCCATTTCCAACCTATGCACTCTCTCTTCAGATGCTATTGTAAATTGTTTCCATACTCTGTTTAGCCGAGGAAGCGTATCCCCAGATGACCGAGAAGTGCAGCGCAAAGATTGGCACAACACGACTGTGGCCTGTAGCAACTGCCTACCATAGTCATAAGTGCTCTAAAAAAGAAAAAGTAAACATGAAAGAAATTATAATAAGAGAATTCTAGAGAGAGGATGGGGAAGGTGTGCAGGAGCACTGTGGTTGCAATTAAGTGACACTAATCGAAATCAATACTGAAGAAATCCAGTGGCACTTACTACTACAAATTATCTGCATGCATAAATAATAAAGGGGAAGCAATACTTTCAGTTGGTTTATAATAAATTTCTTTCTTTTTAGGCTTCCCCCTCTTATTCTGTTAAATTTCATTGGCCAAAAAGAATGTCTATTCACTCATTAATCAAAACAAGTGAGTGAAATTAGGCACTTTATATTCCATATAGGAAACCATATCTATTACAATATGAACTCAGTTACTAGGTAAAATATATGAAGATACTTTTCACGACAAAAAATTTCTCTATTATGCTAACACTAGTAAGATGCAGAAAGTGGGGTTTCTTCTTTACTAATATTAACATGTATTTCATATTAACTTCTGTGAATGAACAGTTGGATTGCCTAAAAAAATGCCATAATATATAACATAAAGCAGAGGGAGCATACAGAACCTGTATTTGGGGAAACATAAACCCTCTCAAGTTTATGCAGGCTAGTTTTGATGCACCAGCTGACATTTTCTTAATTCTGTGATATTTATGGAATAACAAAACTAACCTTCTTGGACTTGGAGGGTAAAGTTACATTATAATCATGCAGAAAGCTATTCAAACACTGAGCTTGTAGAAAAGGAAGATAACCAGTTCTGCACCTGTGCAACATCAACAAATTTTCTATGCTTTTCCAGCAAAACTTTCGTTTCTTGAGCATCATCGCCCAATCTGATGTGGGTCTTAAGCAGAGCATCCAGAAGTTCACTTAGCCATTCCACAGCCTAAATGAAAATACGCAACAGTAAAGCTGGATTCGCAACTCTTTACATACTATATCAAAACATCATATACAGAGATTGCTATGTGAATAATCAATCCATTAATTAACACTTAAGTTCTAAATAGCTTATTTCATTTGATGCCAAGCTAAATGAATTATGACCTCTATTACTCCTTAAAATTTAAATTTAAAGGCAAGACCTACTAAAGAGAAGCACTTTTAAAAATAGCACTTTTAAAGCACTTTTAAAAATACATAATAGATCATGTATTTCTATAATTTAGATCTACTGGGATCTCATTAGATTTGTTTTACTATATAAAATCACAAATTTCCTCTATATCAAGCTGAATGGATATTCTTTGATGCTAACTACAGAAAGATACCAAATTGTTTACCTGGCATTAAAAATTCCCTTGTGTGTTAAAAAGCAACATGCTATACCAGCCTTTATCCTGGGATTTAACTGACAGCCTAGTTAACAATAATAAATAATCCCAATTTCTAGCTCAACAGAGAATTCCACTGAGAGGATTAAGTCAAATGAGATCAGTAAGCTAGCTGGGAATACCAAATTTATTCTTCAACAGGATAAACTAGAATCTGACTTAATGAATTTGCTTTCTTAGGAGCATGAAAAGTACATGGTCCTAAGAAAGTCCTTTTGTTTACAGTTAAATGAAATCAATCTTCTAAGAAAAGATAACTACATAATGTGGTGGACTGGTCCTTACCTGGGCAGCATCTTCTTCACATTTAAACAACTGCACCATCTGAAGCATCTTTAACCTTCGTACATCTACCATATCTTCACATCTAATAAACCCAAACACAATTTAATTCATCATTTCAGTTTTGTTGATTGCTATTATAACATCATCATCTGGTACACATTTTATAGTATACTAAGATACTTAGTCCTATACTACAGAGATAGCAACTATTTTGTATTGATTTGTAAAAATTTTAAGGATATCTATATCTATGTTACATCAAAACCTCAAAATACCTGAATGATACTGAATGACAAACCCTCTTGAGGATAGCATGGATTCTGCAAAATATTGAAGCAAAGCATAAACTCAACAGTACACTAAAACCCAAAGAAATCTCCATTGCCAATTAGCATTAAACAAGTTTCAAAGAGACAAACGTAAAGTTTCTCAAATACTAATTTAGAAGATGATATTCCAAGCAAATTTTTAAAAACTAATGCTCTTCATTATTTTATATTACATACAATAATATTTAATTCTGATTTTAAAAGAAACTTCACCTATATTCTTAAGGGGAAAAATATCCAGTGTTCTCTGGGTACAGAGAAACACAATTTTTTAATTGCACTGTGTTCTGCTTGGATAATATACAAATTAAATTTTTAAGGTGACTTGACCTAACTCAGCTGTGGTCCATTTCCTTCTTTCCCACACAAAGCCATATACTGCAGGTAGGAGGGGGACTCCCACTGCAGTCCCAAATGCAAATAACAAGTTACCCAACAGGCACTGGGCTCTACTACAGTTAATGTCCTTACATAAAGCTTAATCACAATACAGAAGTAGTTATCACAAGGCATTTTTTTAATAAAGGCACTCTCAATAAAACTCATAATTTAATATAAAAATGCAACTTGGTTAAAGTACTCTACAGTGGATTGAAGGAAATGATGATAATTATTTTTAAAATCTGAAACTAAAAAACAATGTAAGACTTTAATGATGAAGGTGATATCATACATATACTGTATTCAACACATCATGTTTCTGGTATTGGAAAATCTGCTGGGGAAAAAATAAGATATGGTCTCTACTATCGAGATGCTGTCATTCGGGAGATGGACTTTTAAATAAACAGTGTAATAAATGCTATTATGGAACTACGTAAAAG
The DNA here is from genome assembly GCA_963575035.1 of Avahi laniger. Classification (NCBI taxonomy): domain Eukaryota; kingdom Metazoa; phylum Chordata; class Mammalia; order Primates; family Indriidae; genus Avahi; species Avahi laniger. Next base: position 38,609 of record CAUYSK010010472.1, on the reverse strand, counting down.
GTTTTACGGGAGTAGGGAGGAGCAAGTGACTAACTTGCCTTAGAAATCCAAAAAGGCTTCCTAAGATAAGTATCCCTGAATCTTGAAGAACAAGTAGGAATCCGCTAAGCAGAAAATCAAGAAGTATTCTTAGTTGTAGACATATGAAAGAGTATGATGCATTCAGGAAAATAAAAATAATTGTGTGATTTCGTGGGAAAGTTATAGAAGATAAGATTATGCGCGATTGGATTGCAAAGGGTTTCCTATATTGTTCCAAGGAGACTGAACTTCATCTGAGAAAATGGGAAGTTTTCTCAAGGAGGTTTTATGTAATCTTTGCACTGTATGAAGATTATTTTTGTATACAACAGCTGGAGAAGAGCAAGGCCAGAGGCAGATAAGAGATAAGATCTTGAGCAAAGAAATGTTTGAGATTCAGAGACAGCAGAATTTAAACATTTGATTAGGCTGTAAGGGATAAGGAAGAAGAAGGATTTTAGGATAAATCCCAAGTTTGGTAGTTGATGGTAACATTAATCTAGGTAGGAAATTACAAGAGAAGAGCAAGTTTTGGGGGAAAATGATTCCAGTCTGGACATATTAGGTCTGAGGAGTATGGCAGGGCATCCAGCAGGAAACACTCAGTAGGCAACTGGAATCATGGGTCTAGAGTACAGGGGAGGGTCTCGGTAAGAGCCATAACTACTAAACCATGATCATACTAAAGAAAGTCATTAAAGTGGTGAGATTGTCCAGGGAGAACATATAAAGAAGAGAATCTGACCTTAGAACAAACCCTAGAAGCAGTGACCTTAGGTAGAGGTCAAGAAATCAGTGAAGAAGACCAAGAAGAAACAGAGTGTCAGGAGAAGGATCATGAGGGTGTTTTCAAGGAAGACAAGGTTGTTAGGGAGCTTCAAGGAGAAAGAAAAAGTCAGTCACATCTACCAATAATCAAAGTCAGGACTAAAGTACTCCCTGGATTTTGAGTCAGATCCAGTATTTATTACATAGTGCAATTACAAAGTTATTGGCAACACCAGTAAGACCAAAGGGAATGAAATAGTGAGGGCAGAAGTCAGACTGAAGAGGGTTCAAAAGTGAATTGGAGGTGGTGGGGAAGTAGTATGAATGGAGGGTAGACCTTCTAATGACTTAGCTGTGAGGAAGGAGAGCTCTAACACTAGAAGACAAAGGGTTGAAGAGGAAGGTACATACATGTGTGTGAAAAAAAAAATAGGAGAGATTTAAGCATTTAAGTGAGGGGAAGCAATCAGAGTAGAGAACGGGAGTTGAGGGAGTAAGGAGACAAGAGTGTGACTGGAATGAGAGCCTACCTGGCAGGATCAGCTGTGATAACAGGGGTGCCCTATCGTCCTCTATGGTGAGAATAATGAAATGGATAAGTTATGAGGGCAGGATACAGAAGGAATTTCTGCCTCAGGACCATTTTCTTTGTGATGTGGGGGAGAGTTTCTCTGAAGTTTTGTTGATGATTTCAAAATTTCTAAGTGTGCAAAATTTCATATAACCATGCTAGACTGTGTACACTTGTATAGATAATTTTAATTGTCTACCTTCTAAGACTTCACAGTTGCTATGGCAAACTGAGTTTTCAAAGAATATTTTGAATTCCTAGTTCTACATCAACTGAAACTAAATATCATCATTCGTCCACTGTCTAATCCTTCTACAGCTAGTATGAGAGCAATGGATGTGTGACATTATATAAGAAGTTTAGATGAAGAAACAGATCAATGTAGATGACAGATAGAAGAACAACTCTCAAATTAATGAAGATGGAAAAGCAAAATTCTCCAAAAAGTATTCTTAAAGTAGAGCAGAGTCATAGGCTACAGTGTGGGTATGGAAGGTGAAGTACTTGAGTTTAACGGAAATTTTTACTACCAAGTAAAAAGGGAAAAGGTACCCATTAATTGAACAATTGTCATTATGTGTTAGTATGATCATATACAATAATTACTACATTCACCAAAAACCTACTACATGCCTACTATTTAACAGATAAGAAATTTTAGTTTGTATATAAAATGTAAATTATGTAACTTTTCATCTTAATTAATATTATGTTATCTTGGTAAAAATTAACATTAACAGTCAAACTTTGCCTTTGTTTCCTAAGTTGCATATCTTCCATCACTCCTTGTATGTGGTCCACATTTTCTTTATTTTCAATGGTTACATCTTTCCCATAAGCCCAGGATGCCTGATTGGAGATCTGATCCAGGAGACCTTGACCTTTTTCACGCAAACCTTGCAATCCCACATCTACAACAAAAGTTACTAGATTTAATCTCTTAAACATCTAAGGTGCTTTCCCTGTCTCAATAAATCCTGAGTGGATACTGCTCCTGGATTCTAAGTATAACAGCTTTGTACATTAAACTATCTTGGGATGGAGTCCTATAAACATTTCAAGCAATAAAACCTCTTTAAATGTGGCTTAAACTAGAGCTCACTCTCATGCCAAATTCTCCCTAAGCGGAATTTTCAAAACGTGAATTTCCATAGATAATAATTACTTTTAAAAACTGAAAGCAGGAAAAAAGTGTGAGAATTTCTATTTTGATGAATAAGATTTTCCTATTTTTTTCTCTTTCTGTTTTCATGTAGTCCAACTCTTAGGAGGATAAGGCAAATATTAATATTTTGCTTAAAAAATGTAGAAGATTTACAAGATTTCAAAATATTCAAATAATGCATCATCAATACAAAAGGATGCCAAACAATGTGAGTAAAGGTAAAGTCCAGCTTATACACCAGGGGAAGCAATATTTAGGATGTGTTTACAATATTCCAAATTAGATATGTTTATAGGAATTCTTTTTTCTTTTTCAAGCAAAAGTGTGGCTCAAAAAAACTTCTGACATTTTAAAACAAATTTTATTTGGCGTATTAAATACTAAATATGTATTATGCATATCATCTGTTAAAATAAGAAAGGCTGTAAGCAAGTGAAGTGTCAATACAAACACAATTTTTCAAACCAATTCCCTTAGGTTGTTTTCAATAGTTAATTAATTTGGTTTAGTCATGTGCCACCGCTTTCTACGAATCCTCTGCCTAAAGTTCCTCCTTCCTCCCCTCCATTTTTCCTTGTCCCCTCCTGTCCCTCTTAATATGACCCCCCCTTTCTTCCCATTTTTATATCCTGACCCAGGGAACTTCACTGTATTTCCTACTGTAGAAAAATTTTAAAGGCCTTGATGCTGAAAGACAGAACTAGCTTAATATAATTGGACCCTTCTCCCCTTGGAGAGTATGTTAACCTGGTAATGTTCCTAGTTTGGAGAAACAAATGCACAGAACCAAACCAACTATTTTTTCACAAGGTTAGGATATAGCAACAACAAAAATCATTGCATAAAACACAATTTTGGGCATACAGGGTTCACCACAGAACACTTCACAGCTAATTACAGTTTATGCATGCACTACAAGTAACTGTTCATAGTATATGCAAGACATAGCACCCGTAGATATAGCTCAGTAAACAAGCCCAGTGAAGGGCGGAGTGACTAACCAACAATGAGAAATAAAATTTTCAGCATAAAAATTATACCCCCTCAAGGGAATAAATCTTTTTATACTATTTTTTCCTGTGTTTCCTGCAAATAATTATAATTAGTTCAGTGTAAGTTGACTTAATTGTCTAACATGGTAATGATATTTTACAAAAAAAAAAACCCTTATGTTTCAGCATTTTTAAAATCTGCTTACCAACACTTTTCAGCTTCTCTTCAAGCAGTTTTAAAGTTTGCTGAATCGATGCTCCATCAGCTGGTGCTACATCTACGCACAACATCCCTAATAAGCCATCCAACTGCTGAGACAACTAAAGCAGAGGGACACCAAAGAGATAACCCTGATGTAATCAGCATCTAAAGTGTTTAATGATTAATGAGGTTTGTATCTAATGAGGTTATCACAATTACACTTGAAAAGACTATGTTGTTAAAAGACAAGGACAAATAATTAGGATACATGTTATCTGGAAGACAGAACACACAGATGCATGTATCAGGAAGACAAAGAAGTACGTTCAGGTCAGCGGAATACACGAAATTATTGATGCTTCCATTTCCATCTATGTCATAAAGCGTAAACACTGAGAAACAGTCCAAACGAAATATATGTACTAGTTTGGAACACTCTAGTTAGACAATAAAAGGTTTAATTGCATGCAGAATGACTTAAAAATAAAATTTGTTTTTAAAAAAAAAATCAAAGATTTTATCTCATTACCCCCACCAGCAAATTATTTCATTGTTCCAGAAAAATAATTAGGAGGCATGCAAACCTGCAAAAATTATGTGTAGATAAGTATTCAGATAATTTGAAGAAAAGAGAAGCAATCAGAATAAACACTTACATCCTGGGCAACACCATGAAATTCAAGAGCTGCTTGTAAGAGATTTTGCCTAAATTCCAGCTGGCTGGCCTGTCGATAGCAAACATCACTAAGCTGTTGCTGCAGTGACTTGAGTTCCACAAGATCTTCCTCGTCCCCAGCATTCAAGAGCGCTGCAATTTGCTGATTAAGCTCCACATATACTGCAAACCATTCCTGTAATCAAGATGTTGCAAAGTAAATTAAGGATCAAATTCTTTCCTGGAGGACATTACATTTTATAATTTTTCCAGATAAATTAAGTAACATACACGCAATTTTTTTCTAGGGAAGAGTTATTTAAGCTGAGGATGGAAAGTCTCCAACCTCCAAATCCTTCCACTGTGATCCCTGGACTTCGAGCCTGCCAAAAGCAAAACCGGCTATATCCTTATCCTGGCCTCTAAATGTTCCCTTTTCTCTCTTGCTCTAAATGAAATTTGTCCACCCTCAAGAGAAAACAGACCTGCAGTCGTCTCAACTGCTTACTGTTTTTGTTTCACGCCTGACATACTGCAAGCTGAAGGTGGGTTTGATGGTCGCCTTGCTACTCATTACTGCTTCCTGACCATTTCCTCTCCCTCTTCTCCTTAAATACAAGATCTCCTTTGAAATGCACGCTGTTCTTTCGGCTTTTCCTGTCGCATCCCCTCATGCACAGAGGGGTTTAGCAAAGGTCACTGTCTTCCTCTCAGTGCCAGGCTTGGTATTGTCTCCTCCATGTAGGCAACCACCAACATCCTGAACTTTAGTTCCTTGACTTCCTCCTTCACTTCCAACAATCTTGCACTCACTCTACCTCAGCTACCTACACCACGGGCCATAAAAACTTCTCATCGTTTACTACTGGACAGCTCCCAAAAACCTCAATTTCACGAATCCCATTCTCTGACCGCAAGGTACTGACTTTCCGATTCACCTCTGTGCGTATGCTCACACCTACCACCCCGTGGAGTCCACCAATCCACTGACCTCAGCGTGCTCTACTGTCTAGCACGTGGGAGCCTCATGTCTTCACTTCCCTCCTTGGGCAAAGGCTGTAAGCACCTCCCAGCATACAACCTTTGCCCAAGCCCTGCTCGCCTTCCTTCCATCAGACTCACCTGTTAAAACCTCAAACCTGGTTTCTCTGCCTAATTGTGCCTATACCAGAGAGCTGAACATGGCTAGATAAAAACAACTGTGCAGATGGGTCTCTTTTTGAAGTTATGACTAAATAAACTCAAATGGGTCTCTGGCAATCCTTTTATGTTTCTCTAGTCAATTCACCTTCCCATTCTTGTGATTATTTACGTTTTTTTTTATTCCTTATATCTCCAACTCCTTTTTCACTCTTAGCCAAAGATCTTACTTCTTAATTCACTGGGAAGCCATCAGAAGAGAACTCTCTCATCTTCCCACAACAAATGTATGACCTTCCCTTCTTTCCACCCCCATGCTCTGTCCTCATCTGTAGTAATGGGTGGCCTGTCCCTATTTTCAAGGCCACCCTCTCCACTTGTGCATGGCAGCCTATCTTCTGCTGCCTACACAAAGCTTTGCTCTTCCAATTATCTTCTCTCTCCCCCATCAATTCTTTCTCAATTGGATTATTTCTACCAGTACATAAAAAGATATATTATACAACAAAATACACACTTTTAAGATTTGTGTATTTTACTATGTTGAAATTAAATCTCAATTTAGAAAGAAAAAATCCCAGTACCTCTCTTAAAGGAGTTCTCTGTACTCATTCTTCTCTTATTTCCCATTCTTTTTATAATCCACTTTAATCAGGATTTTGTCTTTCCTACACTGTGAAACCAACTGTTTCAAGTTGACCAAAAAATTCCACCTTGCCAAATCCAACAGTCAATTCTCAGTCTGCATCTCACTGGACCTCTCCAGCTGCATTTGGCAGAAGGGAGCACTTGCTCCTCCTTGAAATGCCCTTTTCTCTTGTTTTCTGGTACACAGTAGCTCCTTTCAGCCTTCCTCCTCTTGCCCTTTACATGTAGGTTGACCCAGGGTTCACTTTTCAGAGGCTGTCTTTTCTCCTAAATCAATACTAGGGGGGTTTAGATGACTTTATCTAGTTCTATCCCTTTAAATAACAGCCATAGGATAATAATTCCTGAGTTAGTATCCTCAACCTTGACCCCTCTCCTGAAACCCAGACACTAATACCCAGCTGCCTACTAGTCATCTTCACTTGGTTACCTATTAGATATCTGTTAATAAAACTTAATCTGCTCCCAACCTGCTTCTCTCCCAGACTTCCCCATCTTCATAGTTGCTAAGGCCAAAAGCCTGACTCTTCTATGAGCAGGTCTCACTGGCTGAGCGTCTCAGTTTTCAATACGTCCACTGCCTCTGTTCTATCAGCCTCCTGCCTTCCACTGTCACTGCTTGTCCCCTCCCCTATTATCCACACAATGGCCAGTGATCTTCTTACAACATAAATCAATTCTCTGTTCAAACACCCTTTCAATGACTTCACATAACATCTAAAATAAACTTTAACCTCCTGTTCATGGGCTAAAAAGACACCACCTGTCTTGGCCCCTGACTGCCTTTCCTCTTCATCTTCTGTGGCTCTGCCTTGCTCCCTGTACTCTAGCAACACCGACATTCTCCTTCCTCAGTCCCGTTCCTGTCTTGGGGTGTTTCTGCTGCTGTGTCCTCTATCTGAATTGTCCTCTGCTTGGATTATTCCTTCACATCATTTCAAGGTTTCTGATTAAATGTCGTGTCCTCGGAGAGGCCTTTCCTAAAAGCGAAACCTATATTACTCCCCACTCCCTGTCTCCCCGACTTGAGTGCCAGTTCCATGTGGTAAGACAGTACTATATTGTAAGAGCCTAGAGGAACACGTGACATAAAGTGTGTGTTCAATTCACATGTGTTGAATGAATGCATAAAACATACTAGGCATTGTGGATTTATTGACATTACCTTAAGTAGGCAACGGGGTGATTTTGCCCTCCAGGAAACATTTGGCAATGCCTGGAGACATTTTTGGTCATCCTAACTGGGAAGAAATACCACTGCATATGGTAAGCAGAGACCAGTGATGCTGCTAAATGCACAGAACAGCCCCTACAACAAAGACTTATCTGGCCCAAAGTGGCAATAGCGCTGAGGCTGAGAAATTCTGCTCTGTTCAAGGGTGGTGACAATATCTGTGTTATCTACCTTACTGTTTTTTGCATAGATTTAATCATATAACATATAAAAATACTTCTAAAACTATATAGTTATTATACTGGTTAATGGAGACTTTTAAAGTAGAAAATATTACCTAAAAAAAATTATCATTGTCATGTTCTGAAATAGAAAAGGATTTCACTGCCTTATTTATAGTACTTATAAATTGTTAGTGCTCTAAATAAATAGGCCTGATTTTTTGAAGAAGTAATAGCAATGATTCTAAGAAAAGTGGTAAACTAAAGGATTAGAGTCCTAGGATAGTATTTCTCAGTGAGAATTACCCACATCAGACCAACTGGGGTACTTATTAAAAATGCCTAAGCTTCACCTCTGACCTACTAAATCAGAGTTTCTGAGGGTGGGCCCTGGAATACGCATTTTAACAAGCACTTCTGATGACTCTTATGCCACTAAGGTTTAAGAACCACCATTGTGGAGCTGATATTTTTCCTGGTTTGAGTTTGTAAAATAAAGGCTCTAGCAACCTGATCAGAGATGTAAATACAACGTAAGGACTAGTATGTCTCAAGAAATTAACATCTGAAATTGGAGACACTCATATTACTGACTGAGGTTGTCATAAAGAAGTAATTAGTCTCTCTGGGATGTGGGGGAAAAAATATGGCTTATATATATGTACACATTTAAAATTTATCAAAATGTTTCTTCCTAGAAAATAAAGGAACATAGGAAGTATACAGAACCTTAGGTGAACCGGCTGCATTCAATTTACGTATGGCCATTCTCCGGTCTATCTCTTACACATATTTAACTATGTAGAAAATGATTATTTTATAGCAAAATAAAAAATCAACATCAAGATTTGGGATTTGGATTAAGAAGTAAGCAAGAAATGAGCTTGAAGGTTCACATTTAGGACAGAAGCAGTCAGGACTGACACTGCAATCATGTATATTGGTGGTGATGTGTATTTGGTGAAACCATGGGTATTTATACTTTATGTTATACCATGAAATAGGAGTCCCTACTTAGGAGGAAACACCGCCAACTCACTTAGGCAATCAACTCATTTGATTATATTTAGAATCTAAGATAGGGAGAAAAAGGTCTTCATTTGTCATGGAGATCTGTTCTGCTGCTCACTATGAGGCACAATACACCAGCATGTGGTCTCTTTGGAGACGGGAAGTCAGCACTGAGGGACAGTAGGACCCTGATGAGGCTCTGAACTAGCCTCGGATATTTATGCTCCTGTACATTCCTATCACATGCTTCTCCTACCACACACTTCCCTCCACCAAAAAGATAACATTAGATTTATTATTAAACTAAAATATTTTTAAATTACTTGTCAGCTACTATAATCATTTCCATGTACCTTAATATTTTTTTCTGTTATGTTGTATTCAAAAACCAAACGAACTTCTACTCCTTGACAAAAAACTACATATTAGTAGAATTTTCACTTTTCTATATATTAGTACTCAATATCCTAACACAGTTGGGCTTTCTTAGCTTTATATCTGCATTATACTTTTATGCAGAACCTAAAATTTAATACTTGACATTGTGCTTTAATGCAAAATGTATCTTAAAAGTCTTCCCAAATTCAACCCTTAATTAGCTGTCAATACTAGACATTTGTCATTACAATTTCACAAGACCTGAAAAATTTGAATAAATGCTTTAAACTGTTGACTTTTACTTACAAAGAGAAATTAAATGAAATATTAGAATATCTTAAACACCATAAGTTATTACATTCATTCAGCATCAACCAACCTATCCTCAAGGTGACAAGGCAGTGCCATCTATTGGTTAAAATAGTACAATCCCCTTTTTTAAACCTTTTAGGGTAGAAAATTTCTAACCTATTCAAGATTGGAAAGAACAATATAATGAACTCCCATGTATCATCCAGCTTCAATAAATATCAACTCATGGCCAATCCTGTTTCATCTATTCTGTCCCTACCTCCCAATTTTGAAACAAATCCCAAATATCACACAGGCTCTAAAGAAGTCTGTGATAAGCCATCAATGTGTCTTTTCTTTGGAAAGCATGTCTATGAATGCAAATGTCAACAGATGTGTATATGTCCTCAAGTATTAAGAGTATAAGAATGAAAAAAAATGCTATATGCATATCTATGAAATTCAGTAGGGTTCTCTCTAAGACAGCCAGAGAGAAAGGATCCCACCAGGTGATAGGACATCTGTGTTTTAATCCTAGTCCAGCTACTCATTGATCAAAAAATGTAGTGTCCCAGTTTCTTCATCTATAAAATACGGTGGTGGGTTAGAATAATCTACAAGGTCCTTTCCAATTAAAAAATTCTGTGTACTGATTTCACCTTTTAAGTATGCTTAAGCACATGGAAAAGGCCACCCATAAGCAATTTGTTTCTTTAAGCTGATTTTAAACCTTATAAATATATTAAAAACACAAAAACAAACTTTTAAAGACAGGAATCTCTATGTATACACCATCTGTAATTTCATCCATACTATATGCAATATATAATGTACTCTTCGATTCCTTTTGTGGATGTATATATAGTACAGAACATATATAACACAATTTCTAACTACAATTATTTCTCTTAGCATCTTTTAAAAGTAATAAAATATAAATGTTGTCTTTAGGATCTTCATGTGTCATGCATCCTTACTAAAAGAATTTTTGGGACACTTTCACAACAAAATCCTCTCGTAGATGAAGTCTAGAATGTTCTCATGTAAATACTGTTTTCAGGAACTAAATAGAGAAACAAATAATAGACTCTATACTATAGTAACATGCTCCAGAACAATCCATTAGGTTCAAATTAATCGCAACAGCATTAAGTTTTTTTAAAAAGTACCAAGAGAATTAAAAGATTATGTCCTCGGTAACAGGGTTTGTAAGTTAAATATAAATTACTGAATATGATTTTTTTAGCATAAAAGAACTATTCTGTTGGAACCTGTGAAATGCATAAAACATACAAATTTGCAATTTTGAGATTTCATTTTTAAGTCTCTTACAAGTACTAATTAGAAAAATTGCAAGACCTATATATGTACTATCTTTAGATGACTCCAAATCTTGTGATACCTCTTTTTCTCTGTCACTGTAGCTTTTAAAATTTCATACAAATTGTGCTTCCATAAAATTATAATTAAACTGTATTGGAGATAAAACCAAAACCAACCTTTTAATGAATATTTACTAAGAAGTCAAATGTACTTTATGACCTCTAAGCATTTAACATACTGTACTTTATACCCCTATACCAAAATGTATAGCAATTTATCACTTAGTACCACATATGCTACTAAGTATGCACATTCATAACAGCATTGTAACTGGCAGAGCAAACAGCGTCTCACACTGTGCTGGCTCTCGATCTCTTCGTGCTTCTGCTGTAGGGCCTGGGAAGCCCTAATGGAGTCGCCAATCCCCCACTGCGCTCTTAGTTGTTCTGATCCAGGCCCTTCAAGCCAGTTCACAACCTATAAATGAAAGTTGAGATAAAATTTTTAAATGGTCAAAAGCTTTCCAAACTTTCATTTTAACTGTTTTTTCCCCTCCCAAAGTTCTTCGAGTATTTTTAATTTAAATTCTTTAAATTTTATTTTCATAGGCAGTAACTGTTTCTTTTAGAATTACACAGCTATAATGGGACAACATTTCCAAAACCTTCAATTGGAAAAATGTACACTGTAGCACCTTAGCTTTTCAGCTATCTGATCATCTACCAGGCTAAAACAAATCTGGAATCCTTCTATAAAAGATTCAAAATGAACTTATGATGATAAGAGAATTAGAGAACTTTAGGATTTAGAGTTGGAAAAAATATCATAAATGATATCGGTCAAAGTTGTTATCTAACACTTAAAAAAATCTATTTTCAAAGTGATTTTTCCAAGGTAACATAATTCATTATTGAAAAACTAAGACTAAAAGCCATGTGTCCTGACTCATAATCTAATGTTCTTCCCAAAGCATTAATAAAACCGAATGCATGAATTAACTAATATAAATTTAGCTTATTCACTAATATAAAGTTGATATACTACTTTCTCACTTAGAAAAGAAAATTAAACGCTAACTGTAGAATTATACTACGGTAATACCCTCTAGGGGTCTTCTTAGGATCAGCTATATATTAAGACCCACAAGAGGCTCCAACTAGTCTGCTCAGGATATAGGGAGGGGACAACAGTCTGCCAGGATGACAGCAGTCGGAGTCCCTCTTCTGTCGAGTCCCTGAGGCAAGTGTAAGGAGAGGAGATCTGGACCGGGCAGGTATGGGAGACACTCTGGCATTAAAACTTCATAGCCCGCAGGGCCAGGCCTGTTATAAGAGTCACTAAACTCAAGGACACTCAAAGTTATGTCTTCTATTGTCAGGTGCTCTTTAGAATGCAGTGGTTTACTTCTCAACATCTCTATTTTTTCTGCTTTAATCTTTTGTTTGAGCTATCTCTGGAAGCGCAGGGCACTAGGAATTGATCTCTCCCTGTTAGCCTGTGGGAAGTATCCTCCGTTCACAAAGAGACAGATGAGCAGTGCTACATGGAGAAGGCACTGTGCAGGAGTCTGAATTCTGGCTCTGCTCCTACTAATTGAAAGATTTTGGTTCCTCACCTTTAAAATGGCGTTACTGATACCTACCATACAGGGTTGTTGTCAGGACTATACCAGTGATTACATGTAAGACACTTCGCACAGTCAGTGATACGAATACATGCTAGCTAGCCTCTTGGTTTTTCCCACTTTTTCTGTAGCCTAGTTCCTTCTGTCCACACACCCTTTATAAAGTCTCTCACATCTGCATTTTACAATAAGAACCCCGAGTTTCTTAGGAGAGTCCCTCAACTAACTGTTGTATTCAACGCTTTAAAAAATGGAAGTAAAAAGAATAAATTTTGAGGAAATTTAGGTAAACATTTTAGAACAATTTTCCATTTCCTTCTTGGAAATCAATTGCTTCTCATTTATCACTGTGTTACAAATACGGATATAGAAACACTGAGATTATTTAAAATACTTAAAAGTCATTTTATCTTAGTGTTTTTAAGTATTTTAAATAATTAACATAATTAATAATTTCACTAGAAATATCTAAATTCAAAAAATAGTGAGACAAAAGCATCTTAAAAATTTTAAACTAATTAATAATGTATTGTTATATTGTCTATACTGTTTTTAGAAATTTAAGACAACACCAATTCAAACATTTAGACCTTGATTTTAGAATATTCTAGAAACAAAAGAAGCAGGTTAATAAAATCATTATAGCTGGGGGAAAAAACAATTCATTAGCATGGACTTTTCAAAGAACCATAAATTTAAAAATAAATTTTAAATAAAACAAAGACATCTCCTTGCTGCAAAAAAAAAAAAAACAAAACGGTCACATAGTCAAGTGCATGTATATACATACAGCTTTAATGTATGCTGAAAGCAGCTTCCCTTAGTATGCAACATCCGTAAACGCAGACGTAGTAAATGTATGACTATTTCTAATAAAAATGATGCAAATTGAGCTTGATGCCCCAGTAAACAAGTCTATTTAAATGCATTAATAATGGCTGTTTGCCAAACTAGGTTATAAAATGTAATTTCAATTGGGACATCTTGCTCAATCAATCTGAATATTAACTTACTGCAAAAATAGTTCTATGCCCAATCCATATCAATGTGACCCCTCCAATGGTTACATTTATATGCAAAGTATAACCTTGGAGATGTGCTCTTAAAATCCACCATGACAAATGCTTGCGCAGGCCAAAAATGCTTTTGACTACCCAACCTTCTTTCATAGCCAGGCTGTTTTTTAAAGGCTGTGTGAGAGACTATCTGGAAATATGCAAGGTCAAACCAGGCAGAAGGACATATCAAGGCAAATGAAAAGCACGTGACCTGGAGAAAGAGCATGAGGAATTGAAAACATAGCCTCCAGCTGTACACTTATGCGACTCTGAATGTATCCTATTTGGCATCTATGGTTTCTCTCTACAAAGGAAGAAATGCACATGTATGATTCTAGAAATAACATTTGCAGTGCTGGCAGTAATTACTGCCATAATAAATAATGAGAATAATGATAGCACATTTCAGTGAAGTGGCATTGTCTCCCACCCAGAAGCATGTGAAATCTAATTTTTAACTGTAACAGCAGCCGCAATATGGAGAACCTTTGCATACCACATGAAGTCTGGGGCTACCGATTTGAACCATGGGGAGTGACTGATAACTATAATAGTTACTACTTATCATACAGTTTATGTATCAGAGCTATCAATTTCTCTGGCATTATGTTTTCAGTGATAAGTCAGTAAAAAAATGAATTTGGAACAATTTAATTTTCACTGATTCAACATAAATAGAAATATCAAATTTATAATTATCTCTATGGAAGCAAGAAAAATATATTTACATTTTCTTCAAATTTACAAGACTGAAGACAGTATAGTTCATGCTCTGTGTGATCAACATATGATCATTACATGTTATTATGTAGTTAAATATATATTACTGTATAGCTGAATATATATTATAATATAGTAGTCATTTTGGCAAGGGAAATAAATATTTCCTTAAAACGTGAGCTCTGAAAAACAGAGTGCAGGAAACGTTACATGGTGAATATTAATGTTCTAACCAATTTATTGTAACCCTCATAAAGCAAATTGAATTGTAATGAAGTTTACTTGTTTTTAATAATAATCTCATTGCCATCAACACCATCACTGTGAATATAATCATCATCTCCTTTCTCCAGTTTCTTCCTTATCCAATTGAGCGGGCCCATTATTTCAAAAATGTGTTTGCAAATACAATTCCTTTGCCCCTCTGTCTTTCTGTCTACTCATTTATCCCATTTAGCAAAGCACACACGCGGGATGAATTCTCTCTCTGTGCCTGTACCACAACAGCCAGCCACAAATTGTCAGATAGGGTCACCTAAAAAGCCAGAAAGATTCTACCATAAATTCAAGATCAATACTATCCCAAAATACAACTACATTTCTGTGATATGAAAGTTGTCAGATCAAAATGGAGTTTTTAAAAACAAACAAACAAACAAGTAAAACCTGCCACAAACAGGGCCGGGGAAGGCCATAAAGAGAGGGCTCTCATGCTTGCATGCCTGATAACCAAAACTATCACAAAAGACTACAAAAACCACAACCTTGCACAGAGGCCATCACAACTTTACACAAAATACACTTCTACAAGAACATCTGCCCAGCAACTGCCTGTCCAACCTCAGACTGGCATCACCCTTGTTATTGATCTTTGTAGACGAGGATAATTATTTCAAAACAATTATGTAATCTTCTTCTTTTTTTTTCCTTTAAAAACCTCTGTATTCCTTTATCTCCCTGAATACATACATAGTTTACTATGGCACATGCATTCCTATTGCAAGGCTCTATTCCCAAATAAACACCATTTTCTTTTAGAGAGCATCTTTCTGTTTGTCATTTAGGTTGACAGTGATAATTTCACCCTTCCATTCCCCTACAGAGAAAATTTTGAATCACCTCCACTCCATTCAAACCTTTGACCCTCTTCAATTACCACTCAATCCATATTACCATGCAGGTGGCTTTTTCTGTCATGCCAAAAAAAAAAAAGAACATATCACACATTAACTCTTTCAACTTCCCGATGCCTTAGTTGCACACGGAGGCACCTCTGGATTCACCCTAGCCATCCTTCTTCCTGTCACAACAGAGGGGTTCTCCCTTTTCCATTCTAAAGCTAATCCTTTTGATTGTACTTTGGATTTCATTTACTTTCTAACCCTACTCCCACCACTCTTGGCACTTGGCACAGTTGTAATTTGACAACTCTGTGTGTCATCATGTTATTATGTACCATAAAGGTGAGAAGCTTGTCTATTTTTACTTACCATTACATTTCTGAGCCTAACACAATGTCACACTACTGTATACTTTCGTTTTGAATGAGTAAACTAATATACTTATTAACAGAGGACTCATTGTCTTCCAGGCACTAAACATTTTATAAAAATTATCTTTTTAAATTCTTGTAACAGTCCAATTAAGTAGGTATTATTATTATTGTTTTTGTTATTAATATCCTCTGTTTACTGAGCAGGAAACCAGGACTCTAGTCCAAAGGTCAAGCAGCTTGTAAGGGGAAGAAGAGGGTGGACCCAGATTCCCTAGGTTCAGAGTCTGAGTTTTGTACCACTGTGCTCTCCCATCTCTGTGGTTTTCTGAGACAATCTCAAGCTAACTGGCTAAAGCTTCCCTGGGTTTAATATAAACTGTCTTTAACTTATACAAGAAAAGTCACACATAATGTACGCTCAGAAATTTCCAGTTTATATGTGGTTATCACGGAATAAAGCCTAAATCCTTTTGCCTGGAAATTTAACTTCTTCCATGATCCAACTCCTTCCTTCAAGTTTTTTTTCCCCACGACATACTGACGCTCTAGTTCAGAGGTCATAAACTAGATCAATTCTGCGGGCCAATTCTGACTCCCTACCTGCTTTTGTAAATAAAGTCGTATTGAAGAACAGACATGCACATTCATTTATATAATGTCCATGTCTGCTCTTGACTATAACTGGAGAGTTAAGCAGCCACAGCTGCAACAAAGACTATATTGGTACACAGGGCCTAAATATTTGTCCTTTTACAGAAAAAAGTTTGCTAACAACTGAACTAGACCTTTAAAGTAGAGTCTAGCTCAGTAGAAAGAAATATAATAGCTACCATTAATTGATGGCTGGGTCCTTCCCAAGCACTAACCTTTCAAAAGAGGTATATAACAAGTCATGCTCTTTACAAATAAAATACTTATAATTGTTTTCCCTGTTTCAATTAAGGAAAGAAGGAAGATAGGGAAAGAAAGAGACGAAGAAAAGAAATAAAGAAGAGAGATTAATGAGGCTCAGGTAGGTAAAGCAATGTGACTATGATCACACAGCTAGTAGGTGCGGGAACTGGGATTGAGATCATGCTCTCTGATCATGCTCTATGACTCAAAAAGGCCATTAACTTCCCACTGTGCCTACTGCTTCCTTTTTCTTCAACACAGCTTCGGATTTCATGCTTCTATTGTTTACTCACGCTATTCCTTATCCTCCACAAAATGTCAATTCTTTAAAAACCTATCACTGTGTGGTGAAATCTAGCACATTCTTGGAGGACAAGTCAAGTGCTGCTTCTTCCCAGATTGTTTGCAGCCACAGAAATAATCTCCTCTAAATGTCCAGGGCACTTGAGTCATGTCTTCGGGACACTTAACACTTTCTCTCCTTAAACTTATTGATAGTAAAAGCCAAGTCTACCTTTGTATCTTGTATAAAAGCCTACGCAATGCCTTCCACATAATAAACACCTATCTAGTAAATGAATGAATCTAGATAAAAACATTGGGATGTTTCTAATTTGCATTTTTTAAATAAAACATTTTAAAAATTTATTTTCTTAATTATTAAACAGATAAAAATCCAGAGTGTAATCTAAATAACACAAATGTCTTTCTCTAGCATTAATTTTTAGTATTTTAGCCTAATTTTCTTATAAAAGTCAATTTCAAAAGAAACTAAAAATTCATAAGAAATACATTTAATATTTTCTATCTGTATCATAAAAAACAAATGTAACATTAAAATTACTTGCATTACATGTATTATTTTGCTAGAACAGAAAAACTCTTCATGATGTCCAAATAAACAAAAAAATAACAAGTTATTGAAAATTAAGAATAAATCAAATCTCAATAATCAAATGTTAATTTATTGAAAGAATACACTGAGACCACTAATGATGTTTCCAACAACCAGTTATTTCTGAAGTTCATTCTGTCAGAGTGAGCTGAATGCTCACTCATCACTGTAGAAATAATTTTAATGCAAATACTATTTGTAAAAAGATATAAAATTAAAAATAATTTCAGAATCCAGTTTGATATGTCTAAGATTCCCTGTATAGCATAAATAAAACTTAGTAAAAAGTCAGTCACATAGTAGAAATTCTCAAGAAAAAAAAATTTCGAATTAAAAAGAGTTAAATATATTCAAATCAGACACCTACCTGCATCACCTTCTGTTGAATCTCTTCTAACTGTGTGCGTTTACTACGCTGCCTACAAATTTCCTGGTAGCGGGTATATTGCTCTCGGAGTGAATCTAATAATTTCATAACCTGTGGCTGTGCAAGCAGTTCATCATCCATAGGAGACCATGAGACCCCTCCATCTGAGCCATTAAATCGACGCTGCTGTAATTCGGATAACAATTCATGTCCTTTACAAATAAAAGATACTTGTAATTAATATCAATAAAAAAATAAAACTTTGACTTCTCAATCTTCTCAATTCTAGTTCTTTGTTTTTAAAACCTATCTGTCTACCTGTCTACCTACCAGGTCATGAGTATTGAAATGCAATTTAAAAATTAGGTATCACAATAAACAGAAAAACTGCCTATATGTGTGTATATATGTGTAGATAGTATATTAAAATGCTATATCATAAATATGTACACCATATATATGCTATACTATCCAGTAAATATAGTATATATATGAAATACATATATTTTCTACTTATCTATCTATCATATTCTTGTTACGGGTAGATTCATTACTTAGGATACTGTGCCAACCAATTCTATTTCCCTGTGGAGCAAAATTATACTCTAGGATTTCTGTCTGATGGTACTAATCCAAGCAATATGTTCTAAGATTTCAGTATTAATCCATATTCTCAATCACAGTGCTTAATGAAAAAGTTGTAACACATGTATGATTAAAGGGAGAATTTTTATTACTGGCATAAAATAATATTTAAATAATCTCTATTTATAAGACTATCTACAACACATTAACTGTGAATCACAATGGGCCATACTAGCGTTGGAACTGCACTGAGTGCGACTCAATTGCAGCTAACTCATGTAGAAAATCCACTCATACATGAGAAATTAAAATTGTAGAATGTGTAACATCTAAAGCTACAGGTATTAACCTTGAAAGTAAATAAGGTAAAATTGTTTTCTAGAATAAAACTATTCTGATTAATATTTAGATACAAAAACAACATATATATATATTTAAATTTTCTTTATCTTTACTTAGAAAAATATCCTAAATTTAAATGGCTTTCAATATATAGAAACAGAATTTTTATTATGGTTTGGAAGTATTACCAGTTCCTAAAAAATATCCAAGATTATTCTAAATCTCTCTATTTTATATTCTCTTTCAATCCCTACTTTAAGAGTTAATATCATATAAAACAGGACCTAGTAGCATATAAAGTTAATTTTAAAATACAAACTTTAAAAGCTTCTTAATTCAATGGCTTAAAATAAGCAGCTTTCAAAATGTTAAATACATACATGGAATTTAGTTTTAAATTTAGAGCAGTATTATTACTAACAGTCTACTCTACCTTTTAAATATAATAATTCAGAGATTACAAGTATTTCTTTGTCATCTAAGGAAATAAAATTTATATCATATTGGAAAAATAGGACAACTGAGTCAACACAACAAAGATATTCAGAATTTGTTTCTTTACTCTTCATTACATTTTATAATTGGAAAGATACCTGTTTTAAAGATTTGTGCAAAATCTTTTTATATATATTCATAAAAGCCATTAATATCAGAATACATTAATTTTTTTCTACTTTGACAACTGTTATCCTTAACGTTTTCCTTATGGATACTGTTTCCATTAGAGAAGCAGCACAATGTAATGATTTCAAAGAACACACTTAGAAACCAAACTGCCTCAACTCAAGTCCCAATTCAAGTATTTACTAGCTGTATAACCTGCACAAGTTACTTAATCTTTTTATGCTTTAGTTTCCCCATCCTAAAATTGGGACGATAACAGTACCTACTTCACAGGACTGTCGTGAAGAAATGAGTTAACATATGTCAAGTGCTTAGAACAGTGCCTGGTACACAGTAGCATTAGAATTACGAGCTATTAGAAAAAAATTGATTAGAAATAAAATTAAGGTATTTCCATTGTAAATAATTACAATTTGTTCTCCTAGAATGTGTGAAACTACTACTAGAGATATTTGGGCTGGAATACGCATATCAGGAAGCACTGAGCACTCAGTGTGTGCAAGGGCATCGCAAGGTGCTAAGTATTTTTACATAGATGACTGTAGAACAGTTTAGCTAATGGCTTTGAATTTAGACTTGTTTTGAGCTACGGTGATAGAGCTTAACAGTTTGATAGTTTGATCTTGAGCAAATTATTTTATATCTCTTGTCTTGCCTTCCTCAAGCACAAAACAGAGAAAATAATACTGATTATCTCAAAGGGTTGCTATGAATGAAATATGAAAATATACAAAAATGCAATGCCTGGCACATAATAAATATTCAATAATTCCTATAGCAACCCACTGAAATAGAAATTTTTATCTTCATATTACAGATAAGGAAATAATCCAAATAACTTATCATTATTAAATTTTTTAAATATTATAAAGTATATGGACACAGGTTAAACCAAAAAGCAGTTTGAAAAATTTCCTCCTGAGTTCCTACCACACGTACCACATACGTGCTGAATTAACGTTTATGTAATGAACCAACCAATCCAACTGGCTTACTGGATTATGATCACTAATAAATACGTTCTTTTCATCTTACCTGTCTGAAGAACTGTTTCAGGATCAACTGATGGAAGAAAGTTTAAATCCACAGACCTGACAAGCACCAAAAGAGTAATTTTTGAAGTTATATTTCTATTCATATAACTTAAGAAATTCTTCTATACATACATATCAAAACAAGGGCACACAAATATGAAAATCTGAAGCATATTATGCCACCACGTTAATTTCTCTTAAGCATAAGGAAGTACATTAGAGAAAATGAAATACTGGCAAGCCAGAGAAATACCAATGTGATAAATCATAAAATATACAACTTAGGAAAATATAGTTTATTATTATTAATTATAGTATTATTTAAAATGTATCAAAGTGATCCATTTAGTATTTATCCACTGAATATTTGTTTCAAAATGAAATTTGTAGCACGGGGCTAGTGGCTGCAATGGATAAGGGTTCTAACTACAGAGCAGAAGATGCAAAATGAAATTTGTACCTATATAGTAACCCAGAAACGCAGCATTGAAAAGGTATGGAGCTATCCTCCGATCAAAACTTTACTTACCTACGGCCTTTTGCAAATATTTTAATATTTCAGGTAAGGCTGTGTGTGTGTGTGTGTGTGTGTGTGTGTGTGTGTGTGTGTGTGTCTCCTAGCAGTTGCACTCTCTTTCCTATTCTATTTATGCTTCTTGTGCAGTTGGACTTCTGTCTTTATTTTCTTAACCACATATGGAAAGAGAAGATGAAGGAAAGTCAAAGCCAATGACCGTGCAGCTGTAACTGACTGGTCTTGAGCTAAATTTTTCACTTTTTGTCAGTGGATTAGGCCCTCACATCTTGGATAGCTAGATGCTTCCTGAGGACTGACATAAACAAGAGGAGGAACTTTATTATCCTGGGTTTAAAAGAAACTAAGCAATAATACTTAAATTCCTTGAGGAAGGACTGGCAACTACAAGATTTCATTTGTTACTTCATGTAGTCTTGCAAACCAACATTTTCCAAAGTGTTTCCCAAAATACAAAATGATATTATTAGGTGAAAAAAAAGGGGTCCCATTGCCATATAAGTATGAGAAGTTTTAAGGAAGCAATTAAACAGGTTTCTTTTCTGCTTCCTCAGAACCTACAATCCGCAGTGTTCACAGTCATTCTCAGGTAGGGAAATAATAGTCGACAGCATTAAATTCTTTGACTACGAACTCATTTTTCTACAGGTACCCTCTGGGGATGTCT
The DNA here is from genome assembly GCA_963575035.1 of Avahi laniger. NCBI lineage: Eukaryota > Metazoa > Chordata > Mammalia > Primates > Indriidae > Avahi > Avahi laniger. Next base: position 17,209 of record CAUYSK010010472.1, on the reverse strand, counting down.
TTCCTGGGAAATATAACTAAGAAACATCAAATTTAATGTGACAGACTAATCAGAAAGCAAAGAAGTTCAGCTAATTGTTATTAAGTAATTCGTGTGACATTTTCAATTCCTAAACCACAGCATATATGTATCTGTGATACCCCTACACACATAATTATATATTTATATTAATATATATATGCAAAATTTAATAATTTTATGTTTTTATATGGCATCTATAGGATAGCAATGTTCCTAACTGCTATGGTTAACTTTAACTAGATTTATATTCAAACCGTTTTTTTTTTTCCACAGTTTGACTTTGTTTTAATCAAGATTTGGTGTTAAAACTATGATCTTGTTGCGTCTCTTACCTTAATAACTCAGTTAATTAATATGTGACCACATTTAGATTCATGGAATAACAGGAAGCATTTACCAAGGTTCCACTGTATTTTCAAAGTCAGATTCAAAGGAGACAGACAGACAAGGATGATTGTAGAGTCTTTCAAATTTCTTAATGAAAAATTACTGTTCTAGTGACCAGTAATAATCAAGAGACCAGGAAGAACTAATTTGCTTCCTAAAGTGCTTTTTATCTGTGGAGAGGAACTTGGCATACTATCAGAAAAATGAAACCTGACAAGGTTGTAAAGTTCAATGGAAATCTGTTAAAACGATAAATCTAGGTAGTTACATTTAGATAATACAACTCAACTATTACTTCATCCCATGTCATAAAACACTAAATTTGCCAAGTTGAACTCATGAATATCACGTGTTTTACAAAGGACAGAGAAAGTTCTACAAGCTAGACATTTAAGTGCTAATGTATTTAAATAAGGTTATAATAATTTTATTTCAAGTTGCAACCTTTTTCATATTCTTCAATAGCAAAGAGTAGAACTCTAAAAAGACAGAAAATTGTTTCATTTTAAGAATATATTCTTCTAACTGAACATTTTACAGTGTCAGAAAAAGGTAAATACATTACTATTCATCAAAAAATGGCTTTTGTAAAGAAACTGATTCAAATCAATACGTTTTACATGTAAATTCTCATGAATTTGATTTTGATCAAATGAAGACTTGTTTACTGTAGTTCTTCTAGCTTATATTAACATAGAAGTATCTTTTATGAGATTAATCATAGCTTTGCAAGGATATAATTGCAGGCCACTAGCCACCTACCTTTCTTTCTCTTGCTGATTTCCTTTATCACTTCCATTGTTAATCAAAGCAAGTTCATCCAATAATGATGTAGATTCCTTTGTAAACTTCTCAAAAACCTACAATATGAGATTTTATTAACATACTAAGAATAATTTTAAAAATTAATATGTAACAAACATCATCAGTTAAGAGCAATAGAATTAGCCAGCCAGGATTCCCTTTCTTTTCCTGGACATCACTTAGTGCAATTCGAGCACAACGGCTCGACACTGTATGCAAGAGAAGGCAAAACTGCTTCTTAAAACAATGACTAGTTTAAATGAATGAGGAATTTTTAAAATTTAAAATCATAAAGAAATTATTTTATTCACCATTGAGACAGTTTTATTTTTATTCCTGTGTTTCTTTGAGAAACACTTGCACCAATGACAGCTGTAACTATATGAATGGTACTTAGACAGGTTCCAAGCCTCCAATACCAGTTATAGAGCATTTCTTTATGTTATTCTATCACCAAGCCACATTGCTTACTTGTAATGCTTAAGAGTTTTATATGTAAGTATGCAGCATAAAAATAACTTAGTTACAATTTTAATATGATTTCTTCAAATATTTCTAAAAAGATATTTGGGCAAGTACGTTGACATGTAATAAAGCAGACAACCACTTGTCTGGTAACACTTTTCAAATATACTGGAAATAGAAATGGTTATCCATTCAGAGAAAACAAAAAGTTTACTATTCTCCTATAAAATTAGCATATAACCTGAGTTAATTTAAAGTTTGTTCTTTTAGGAGTTTATTAAAACAACATTGAATTATATAGAGTAGCTGATTTCAAAAGTCTGGACTGACAAAGAAGATACATTTTCAGAAATGAAAAAATTTAATCTGTCAAACTGTTCAAGTTCGTAATTCCAGTTGATGTCTAAATATCCTCTGAAAATGGTATATCAACTAGATTGCCTCTCAAGAAATTATGCTACTCTGCTATTCTACTGAAAAAATTTACAACTTTTACTAATGCTGCTAATGACAACAGTAATAGCTAAAAATTATATGGTGCTACTAATGTCATGTCAGGTGCTGTTCTAAGTGCTTTATACATACAGTCATTGCATTTTTCCCACAGTTCCACAACGTAAGTACTATTATCACCATATTAGAGACGTGGAAGCCAAGGCAAGGAGAGATTCAATACATTGCTGAAGGTCATATACTTAGCAACTGGCATCAGGATTGTAATCAAGTATTAATAAGTCCGACTCCACTGTACTTGTCCATAAGCTATAATGTGGTAGGTACTACATTTCTCCATTTTTGTAAAAAGAGCAATAATCTACATTTTTAGTTGATTAAAATGATAAAGTTATCAAAATGTCTTATTGATATGCAATAACATTTTATCTCATTGTAATATACCAACCAGCCTCTTATTTAACCAGTCCATGTGATCATAGGTGAGACTCCCACCAAAATCTTCTGTTAACTGGCATGGTTCTATATAACGAGTCAACTTATTGGCAGACACTAAAATAACCTATAAAAAGAGAAAGAAAATATTATATTTAGTAAAACACTATTAAAGTCCATGTATGTAATGACTGGGTAAGATTGGGTAAAAATATGCAATATTATTTCAAACATGATGATACATTATTTAGTAAATATATCATTTAAAATCAATCCAATAAATTGTAGATACCTGCTAAAAAATAATCCATCAAACACTATAATATCACATTTTAAAAAACAAGAGATAACTAGCAGCTCACTTAAAATATTTTCAAAAAATATTTTATCAATACTAACAATTTCTTGGTAATAAAAATCAATTCCTTAACACAATGATGTAAAGAACAAAGAATTTTCATATCACCTCAAAATTAGCTAGGCACACTAAAATGATAAGTACAATAAATAATAAATCTGGTAATCAATAAATTATACACTGTAAAGTTTTTCTAACATTCCTTTGATTACATATGAACAAAACAAGTCCTCTAGTTGCAGAGTGTAACTCAGGATAATATATGCTAATATTTAATTTGAAAATCAGAACTAAAAATTGGGGAAAAGGTCAGAGAATTCATAAACTTGAAACTTACATATTAAAGTAATAATCTTTTAACACTAATCTTTAAAAGATCTCAAATAGAAATTAGGTAAGTACCTAAGAGACCATTGTAGAACTAAATAAAATTTCAATGAAGATACATTTGAACATAAAAGAAAATACATCTGTGGGAGATATTCAAATGTTAGTGTTAATATAAAATGATATATGGAAATTTGAATTTACTAAAAATGACTTGATAGGAAAAATAATGTGCCCAGCTGGAAAGAGTAGCATTCCCTTCCTAATGACAACAAAAGCCAAATAATCTGTAAAATTGTAACTTTTTTCGAACTCCTAAGAGAGCTGAAATCAATAGTCAATCAAACCAGATCAAATTTAATCTTTTTAAATTCTTAAAAAGATTTTAAAACCATATCCACTTAGAAGGGCATCTCAACCAAACACAATGTGTGGACATTATTTGGATCTTGATACAAATCAATCAATCTCTATGTGTATAATTTATATATAAATTTTTGAATAAAATTAAATATATTTTTATATAATGACTAAATTTAACTAAAATCATTTTATAACATTTATTAAATAATTAGAAACCTGAAACCAACTAGCTCTTTGATATCAAGGAATTGTTTCTTTTAAGGTGTGATAATGGTATTGGGTTATATTTTTTAAAAAGAATCTTTATGTTTTCAAGACACATACCAAAATATTCACAAATAAAATGATGCATCTGTAATTTCTGTCACTATAATATGGGTTGGGGAAAGTGGATGGGAGTTAAGTATGGTGCAGGATTGACCTTGGGTTGATGGTTGTTGGAACTGGGTGTAGTGATACATGGAGTTAATTATAATGTCCTATTTACTGTTTTGTGTGTTCAAAATTCTTCATAATAAAAAATAAAAATAAGAAAAACTAAAATAAATAAATATAAATCTCTCTTTTAAAAAATCTTTCCAGAAAGAAAATGCCAGCCCAGACAGTTTACAAAGGAGTTTTAAAAAAAACAAAGAGCAGATCATTTCAGTCTCAAAATAAATGCTTCCAAAGAACAGAAATGTAGGGAATACTCCCAATTCATTTTTTGAGATATTCTAGAATAACACTGATATCAAGTGTTAGTAAGGTTGTGGAGTAGGGGGAATTCTTAAACACTGCAAGTAGATATATTACTTAGAATGTCTCTTTGGAAAACAATTTGGCATTATCTTGCAAATGTGAACATTTCTATAACCTTTCCATGGATATTCTGCAAACAGAGAAAATCTTATCCATATTTATCAGGGTACATATACAAGAATGTTCAGAGCAGCATCATTCATAATAGCAAAAAATTGGAAACAACCTAAATGTCCATCGACAGGAGAATAAGTAAATTGTTTTTATTCAAACCATGGAGTATCACTCACCAGTGAAAATGAATCAACTATATCTACAAGGAAAATATGCATGAATCTTAAAAATGCTGATATGTGAGAAAAACCAAATCAGTGAAGACTAAATAAAAGTATACCTTTTCATAAAGCTCTAGAATCAGTCAAACTGTATATTATTTAGAAACAAATATCCCTAAATGGTATCCCTAAACATCCCTAAATACTAGATATACATATAACAGAATAATAAAAGATAAACATTCCCTACTTTGTTCTAGGCTTTTGTCTTTTATAGATAACTTTCTAATACACACACATATACATACGCACATAATGAGAACAGATAAACACAAATTTAAGTTAGGTGTTAAGGGATGGGACAGGTGAATGGGATCAGGAGAGGCACACAGATTTCAAGGTATTGGTATTGGGTTTTAGGCTGGGTGACGGTTACCTAGTGTTTGTTTTATTAAGCTTCATGTGGACATACATACTTTGTAAGAATATACACTAAACCCTAGACAGTGGTCTCCCCTCACGCAGTTTTGCTTTCTGGGGTTTCAGTTCCCACAGTCAATCGTGGTCTGAAAATATTAAATGAAAAATTCCAGAAATAAACAATTTATAAGTTTTGAATTGTGCACCATTCTGAGTAGCACGATAACATCTTGCACCATCCTCCTCCATTCTCTCCCGGAGGTGAACTGTCCCTTTGTCCTGCGAACTCATGTCCTGTACTGTGCGTGTTCGTCAGTTCCTCATTTAGTAGCCGTCTGGTCATCAGATCGAAAAAACATAGTCATGTATACGGTTTAGGACTCTGTGCAGTTTCAGGCATCCACTGGGGGGCTTGGAATATATCCCCCACGGATAAGGAGGGACTACCGTATTAAAAAACTAAAAACAGAAAAGAATCAAGAGAAGAAACAACTGACAGGAGAGGCAAGCTAAATCTCAACCCCAAGCTGAAGAGAGGGCAGGTCTAAGGCAGCAGAAAGCGAGGAAGGGGGGGAGGCAGAGCCGAGATAAACCTGAGGTGGCGATGACAGGAAAGCTGAGGGGAGTTCACGTGCTTCTTAGTTCCGCTTACAAAATAAAATAAATAAGATATAAAACATCACATTATATGTGGGCTATTTTAGGAACAGTGTACTTTATATCATGCCTATTTTAAATGGTATTTTAATGTTATCTCTAATATGAGGAGTCTAGCATATCTCAATTTCACTGTTCTCATGTTTAGGTAATTTAAAATAAGTATCTTCGGAAAAAAAGGACACAGAAAATGGCTTTTACGTGGTTAACAATTTGTCACAGAGGGCTTGATTTTATCCTCTTGCTCCAGTGCAACTTCTTTTGACTAGTTCTCAGAGACAGGCACCATGTTAAACATTAAACAGTTAAGTTGAACAAGTCTAGAGATCTAATGTACAACAGACGGCTAAAGTTAATAAAATTGTATTGTATTAGGGATTTTGTTAAATAAGCAGATTTTAGCTACTCTTGTTGCACAAAAAATAACTATGATAGTGAGACAGTGAGATGATAGATATTAATCTGCTTCACCATAGTAACCATTTTACTATCTATATTTACCTCATAATATCATGTTGTAAACCTCAAATATACACAATAAACTTTATTTTAAAAAAAAAACAGTATGCAAAATTAAGCCTCAGAAATTCTCAGAAATGTCACTAATTCTTTTTGGGATCCATACAGATACTTTCACACAAGGAAGATCAAATACAATCAGATTACAGGAAAGAACTTTTCCTTTCTCCAAAAATGTCTAGCAATTCATTAACTAGATATATACTAACCATGAAATCGATATATATATATTTATTCTATGAGGAAATAAGTTACTGTTAACTTGAGCATCAATTCACATCTGAAAAGATAACATCCCCCAGAGCACTATCTCCTGAAAATACAACTGAATACAAAATCCAAAATACAATGGATGGCACAACACTCTATTTAACTATTGAAAAAAAAAAAATCTCTCTTTTGAAAAATCTCTTTTGAAAACAGTATCATGTCCTATATTTTATAACTTTCAATGATGTGTTATTCACTCATTCAACAAACATTATTTAGTGGAAGCTAAATTTATTTACTAGAAGCATTATTTATTAGAAGCTGTGTGTTTTGGCACTGGGAATATAAGGATGAATAAGATATGCTTCTACCAAGGAAATGAGCTTTTCATTCATTTCTTTGCAATATTCTAGAAACAGCTGTATAATACTTTTACAACAAGAAGCAGATTAAAGTTTTCTGGTTTGTCTCTAAAGCCTTAATTGAAAATATCCGAAGTGTTTTGCCTCTTTGGTTATAGTACAGAGGGCCAAAGGCTTTACCAGATTATCCCAAACAATTTCCAAACCTCATTCCTAGGCTCAACACCACTATTTTACAATTGGAAAGATACCAAACTAGAAGCCAGTCATTCCAGGTTTGCGCCCTAGCTCTGCCATAGATTCACTAATCTTGTAAAAAACAACCTAAAGGAATTCACCACTCCCTGCTTATTTCCCCAATCTTTCAAAGAAGGCTGATGCATTAAATCATCTCTTTTTTTTTTAAGCTCTAAGAGGAAATAATTCTAATGAGTCATCATCCTATACAGTTATCTTAGGCCATTTTCTCTGTTACTTGTCTTGCCCAGTGAAGACCACCTGTCACTTTTCTACCCACTATGGTTAATTTCGTCATATACATTCCTTCCTACATTTTGTAGTTCCTAAATACATTAAAATCATTGACAGTCAGGTTTCAAGTTTAATGAGCCAAAAGGAAAATTTGTAATTAAAAGTTACATGTGACAAAAGTTTATTTCCATTTGAATATTGCTCTTAAAAGTTTTTGCAAAAATCAACTTTAAATGCAAATAGTACAGATTCACTTTCTTTTATGACATAACATATATTTAAGAGTATAATATCCCTTAATAAAAATAATGTTTAAAGAAAAAAGTTGACTAAGGTTACTGTTATAGGTTGGTGTAGTTTCAGACCATGGATTTTAAATCATTATAACTAGACTCAAACACATCTTGATTAATTAAAGTAGGAACCATTACAATCAACACACTTTTGCCAATGAGAAATAAGTTAGTTTATTCCTGCAGCATAAAAATCCGTGCTTCGGGATTCAACGAACTCTTGGAAAGCATTTTCTCCATCCTGCTGGTTGTGGAAGCATTTTCCCTGCAAAAAGTTGTCGAGATCCTTGAAGAAGTGGTAGGCAGTTGGCGAGAGGTCAGGTGAATACGGCAGATGAGGCAAAACTTCGTAGCCCCATTTGTTCAACTTTTGAACAGTTGGTTGTGTGACGTGCAGTTGGGCATTGTTGTTGTGGAGAAGAATTGGGCCCTTTCTGTTGACCAACGCTGGCTGCAGGCATTGTAGTTTTTGGTGCACCTCATGGATTTGCTGAGCATACTTCTCAGATGTGATGGTTTTGCCGGGATTCAGAAAGCTGTGGTGGATTAGTACGGCAGCAGACTACCAAACAGTGACCATGACCTTTTTTTGGTGCAAGTTTGGCTTTGGGAAGTGCTTTGGAGCTTCTTCTCAGTCCAACCACTGAGCTGGTCATTGCGGATTGTTGTATAAAATCCACTTTTCATGGCACATCATAATCCTATTGAGAAATGGTTCGTTGTTGAGTACAATAAGACGACACTTCAAAATGATGATTCTTTGTGAGCTCATGAGGCGCCCACTTTTCAAGCTTTTTCACCATTCAAATTTGCTTCAAATGCCGAACAACCAACTGTAGAATGGGCCACCTTGAGTTCTTCAGCAACTTCTCATGTAGTTGTAAGAGGATCAGCTTCGATGATGGCTCTCAGTTGGTCCTTGTCAATTTCCAGTTGCCGGCCACTACACTTCTCATCTTCAAGGCTCTCATTTCCTTTGCAAAACTTCTTGAACCACCACTGCACTGCAGATTCCTTAGCAGTTTCTAGGCCACATGTGTTGTCAATGTTGCGAGTTTACAACCCATTTTGAACTTAAATAAGAAAATCAATCAAATTTGCTTTTTGTCTAACATCATTTCCATAGTCTAAAATAAATATAAACACCAAGTAATAAGTCATTAGCAAAAAAACATAAAGCGAGAAATGCACATAAAAATGATGTATATAACATAACCACATTTATTTAAGAATGTATTCCACCATCAAATGGCAAATTTCAACAATGCTACAACCGCAATTACTTTTGCACCAACCTAATATTATATTTCCACCTATGCAAAATAGATGAAAACAAGGAAGATCCTAAAGAGTTATATAAAATTCATTTTCTACATGATTATAAAATATTTTATAAAATTCATATTTTTATAAAATTCATTGGTGGCTATTCAAAGTGAAAATAGTAGACCAACCAAGTAGATATATAGAACTATATCAACACAAAAGGTTATCTCAGAGTTAAATAATGCACGTGGAAAGAAGCAATAGTTTGAATAACAGGCACGCTCAAAATCACAATCATTTCAAATTAATAATTTAGAGAACTATCTACTGTGATGAAATATGTCAGTTTCCACTACAATAATCTCATCTTTGAGAGAGCGAGTAAGGAGAAAGGGCAGAGGAGTCTGACTAAAAAGCAATAACCATTTCTATATCATTAGAAACATTCATTTATAAAAAGAATGAAGGGAAAAACATTTAAAGGTTTACAATAGTAGGAAAAAATCTTATTCTATGTAAATTCTCTATACCTAAAAATCACCTCTGAAGTGCTTCAGGAGTGGTGTCACTAAGAGGAAAGAAAGTCCCTCCCCCAGAGCACTGCAGAAATGCACTCTGTTTACAAAGGTGATAATCGTCCACTTGCCTTTGGAGAAATGACACCACTTGCCACATTGTAACATACAAATTAAAGACAACTGCTTCCCAGAGGACAAAGTTTGAATGAATAGACAATTCAACTCTACTCCAGTGACAGCAAACACCACAGTGGGGTGTGATTTCACCTCTGTGAATTTGCTTATGAAAAGCACATTCAAATGCACAAGCAAAAATAAGAAACCATTAGGGGGCAGGAATGGAGGATTTAGGGCTGAAATAAAATTGGACTACTAAAAAAGCAAACTAGAGAAGGAGATTTCTGGAAGTTAAAAAAGAAAATAAAATGAAGAAAGCAGAGAAAACCAACACATTTCAGAATCAATGTGCCAAAACAAGATTAGGAATCCCAGACTATATGATTTTCTCTAAATTGTTTCATTACAGCTGTTTAAATTAGAAAATACTAGTATGACTTCTTATATTCATTTCTGTTACAGTCCTTGAAGAGACTACTAATATAGCAAATTTGTATGAAAGATTAAATATAAAGCAATGCAAATCAGAAGGTTGTATTTCTTTTATGGGGAATGTTTTATTACCTGTCAAAGAGAGGGAAAATACAAAGAAAGAAACATAATCAGATTTTTTTGAAGTCCAGCCTCAAAGAGTAATCATCAATAAAATTAAAACCCAAATCAGAACATAAGATCCCACCCCAATCATATTTTTATCATGTGTATTATGCATAATTTATTTTCATCCTGTAATTCTAAACATGAAGACACAAAAATAATGACCCAACTGCTAGAACTTCTAAAGAAACATTTTCCAAAGCTACAAAAAAAGCTTTGAAAATCTTCCAGTGAAGTGACTAATAAGAAATAATATTGTGAATTAGAGCAAAATTTATTAAAGTACAAAAGGCCACAAATGTATATAATGATATTAATCAAGCACATAATCAGTTCTTTATTCTGCAAAACTTACTTTCAAATATTTATTGACATTTTCACCCATTCTAACTAGGTGACTCATTTATACAAACACCATATTCCAGCTTAAAGGCAAACCTTAAAAATCAAATAATTCCTTACCTGTGGAGAAAATGGAACCACAAACTCAACATTTTCATTTCTTGGAAAATATTTAAAAGAGTAAATTTTCCAAAAGTATCCAGCATTTCTTTAGATTGGCCCATTGTGACTCTCTAAAGCACTATTTCCCAAACAGTTACGAAAATCTCATGAATACTCTCCACGTCATTCTATAGTATTTTTCCCAGAACACAATGAAGTAGTATATAGTACACAATGACCTTGTTTTAAGATTTTTTAAAAAGGATTTACTGAATCACTAATATTATAAAATACTGAATGGAAGCAAACTTTGTAATACCATCTTAAATAACATATTCTACCAAAATAAAAAAGTAAAACCAATTTTAATTTTTTCTGCTTAACAAAAATATTAATGATCTTTAGCTAATGTAAAAATAGTCACTGTATGATAACTATTTAACCCAGGTCTCTTATTTATAAAATTACCTACTTTTGCGTTGGATTTTAAGAATACACATACAAATTAAATGAAAAATGGTGTCATGACATCAAAGAGAGAGGGGGAACTATTTTCATAACCTGGTATTTGAAATTTTAACTTTTATATTTAAGAAAACTCCAACTGGCTTATTTTTGTAATCTATCTAGAACTTAAAAAAATCAACAAGAAAAAATCAAACAACCCCATCAATAAATGGGCAAAGGAAATTTTTGTATCTCTTTAAACACCTGTATATGAGATAAGGTTGGCAACCTTGACCTAATAGACAACTCTTTGAACACATGAAGTCTTTTATTTTCCATAAATAAAAAACCAACTTTGATTTGATTACATACTATCTTTTTTACCATTATTTTTAGAGTACTTAAGACATCATGATATACTATATAACAATTTTGATCAAATGAGTACAATTTACACATTTAGAATAATTGTCTTGCAGCAAATTTACAGGATTATCATCTTTATGCTTCTTACTAAGTTGTTATATAGCAAATATCAGTGTATCTTCATTATTGACCAATGATTCACTTGAAATTGTTTAATAGATAAAAGCACCATAAGAATTAATGATTTTTAGCTGCGTAATAAATCTGAGCAACCGACAGATCTCCTGCTAACTACTTAACTGATATTTAAAAGTTTTCAAACTAATATATTTTAAGTGAAAAAAAATTGCCTATATTTTTTAAAAAGGTAATTTTTTAAAAAGGTAATTTAAAAGGTAATTTAAAAAAATCCTCTTTTAAGGATATAAATCCTCTGGAACATCACTTGGAAAATGGTGTAAGAAAATATTAATAATGCTAGTCTCAGCTTGGAATACAAAGTTTAAAGAGAGACTGACAAGAAAACTGAAATATCAAACTTTGGAAAGTACCTTCTATTATTCTGCAGTAATAGAATGTTTAGTATGTTATTAATGTCTAAAATCAAATTTTACAAAATATCTTCCTATAAAAAATATAATTCATCTGTCAGAAAAACTATCTAAATCTTAGAAACAGACAAAAGAATATTACTGGGTGTTCTTTCATGCAGTGCTGGGCTTATACCTTTGATTGACTGTCTATAGATTGACCAGCAGGTTTCAACCTCTGTAGGGGTGAAAATTAACTTGTAGATTTTGTCCAGAAGAAATGCAAATACTATCTGTCTAGTGAAATTGGTTAATTTCTGTCCAGAGGAATAAGAAATAACCTCAAAGTTTAAAACTCCTCTGTAGAATAACTAATTTTGTATCTCACTGGGCAATCTTATGTGCCTATAAAAACCCTAAATTTCTCAAAAGCTCTTTGAAGCACACCTTACAAATCGCCTCATTTATCAATGAGTTGAATAATATACTTGACTTATGCTCATTTTATATTTGCATGAGAGTCATGATTTTACATTTAGCAAAATTATACTTTAACATACGCTTTATCAATTTAGGAGTGTGATGGGGATCATATTCTGATTCAACTGTTAAATAATTATTAATTATTTTTTAATTCATCTCCATGAATATTCTATATGGATGGATAACATTAAATTTATGAAAGAAAAGCTATTCAAAGCAGCTATCATTTTACTAAGAGTATCAGATCTATTCCTTACTCCCAAAGAAATCTGAAACCTAATAACTGCACAGACAAAGGGAACCAGAATAAAACAGTAGAACTACAGAAAGAAAAACAGAAAAAAAAAAAATCACTACCCTAAACAAGCATTTAATACTTTTGTCAAGGTCTTTCGAAGGAAATAAAAACCACAAAAAATATTTTAATAGTAAAGTCCAACATAAATATTACTTTTTTCTTTATTTTATACATGTTAGAGAGGTCAAGATAAGACAAATCAAATAACTAAACCACAACATTATATTAAATAACAAATATCATGATTGAACAAGTTTGAAGAAAAAGATAATTGCCATATGGTCTTTAGTCAAAACATTCACGAAGGTTTTCTTTATTCTGGAATCTAATTTATAAAAAGACTCAAAACTTGTTTCTCCTTTACTCTCATTCTTTCATCTGTAAGTAGAACATTTATCTTTTCCTAACAAAACATTCCCAAAGAACTTAACGCTAACTTTCATTCTGCAAGTGCCAGTATGTTTTATTTTTCTTTCACTTATGCTAAGAATGTATGTAAGATCCAGAATAAAAATGTCTTTATATGTATTTGTGCACTTAGCAAACATTCACATATATACACATGTCCATACATACACTACTTTTATGTGTATGTCTGCTTGTAACTGTTGGGGAATATTTTTCTCACTAAGGGAAAATAAGTTTCTACAAAAACTGGAAAGAATCAGAATAGATGGAGTCAAAGGTATTCTTGAGAGAGGAACATGATGAAAGTCTTTGGTCCTGCATCCCCTGCATCCTACCATTATTATGATCTCAAAAAAGAACAGGATAAGATATAGTATTAAGAAGAAATAAGAGAAGATAGCAGTTTATTATACAATGGTGGCTGGTTACCATTACCAATAAATAACACTTTACTGTCATAGTGACAAGAAAGAATAGAAGGGTGGAGATTCTTTTGATTATTAGTCTCTAAATTAGAGGATAAGATTAATGCCAGTACTACTTCAATTTTATCTTGTCATTAGATAGACTATAGATACTATCATCTAACCAACAAAATCTATCAAAGTCAGCAGGTACAATGCTGCTGAAGAACATAAAGTACTTGAATATACAATATGTGAGTTGCTAAAAAAGGAAACTGAACAGGTAGGTACCTATTTCAGACATAGAAAGGATACATGGAGAAATATTAAGATTAGCAGTGAGAGATGAATATTCAACGGCTAATGAAAAGCAGAGGAGAAGTGAATAGGAGGAAAGTCATCTAGAAGAAAAAATTTAGGAAGAATGATGGGCAAGAAAATGTGAAATCATGTGGGAACAAGATGTAACTAAAATGACTACTGGGTGTTTATTTGATGAACAATATGGATAGATGGTAATAAATTTTTGTTATAGATAATTCTATACATTCATGCTTACAGGTATACCAGTAGTACTCATAACAACATTACACTTTTAAAAATATTTAGAATATATATAAAACACAGGCTTAATTACAATAGCCAAAATTATCCAAAATAATACCAGGGAAAAATAACAAGCACCCATATTGAATTTAATTATATATAGCTCTAAGCATCATTTAATGGCTGGTGTTGAACTGCCCTTTTGAGTTGATTGTGTTTGGCAGCATATCAACCAACATTTGAAATTACTCTCATCTCTTCAGGACATCAGGCTTTTAATAAGTGCCCAGTACTTCAGTGTCTAAGAAAACATATTGGTATAAGAAGCTTTAACACTTCCCTTCTAAAACAACAATCTATGACATCACACCAAGGCAGACAGGAATTCTGTCTTTTATTTTATCCTCTAAGATGCAAGGTATTTAGTCACTGCTAATTTATATACCATGAGATCCAACTAGGCATAGCATTTCTGAGCAGATGTCTATGCTTAAGCAGGATGTGACAGGTTCCTCATAAAAGGGATCTTCTCCCCCACTCAGTGTTCACAGCATTAGTTTCTGAGCCACTGACTCCTGTTCACTTTGTATTCTCTCGGAGCAACATTTCCTGCGTGCCCCTCGCCGTGAACTGTAGGCCTCAGTGCCTGTCTGAAGACCTCACTCACCATGATTCTTACTCTTAAGGCAATATTCAAGCTTCCTGGCTTCGGCTTTTACTTTCTTCCTTCACTACACTTTTGTCTCTCTTCCCTGGGATGCAGTTTTCTACACAACTATCTGGGTAACACTCTTCCTAATGTAATCCAGCAGCCGAGGCCATCTTCCCTCATGCTACTGGCACACGTCCTTCCTCTAAGTCTACAGAATAGTCAAGTCTACCAGTGACAAAAGTTGAAAGACAAAAGTGGGGGAAAAAAATCTGGCTTCTATAATACTTAGGATATAGAAAGCTAGAAAGAGCATTGCTCAAACCCTTACAACAAAGACAAAAAATATATATAAATGAATCCAAAAAATTACAACTTTTCTGAACCCATTCGAGAGCTAAGTTCACAGGAAAACCAATTAACCTGAAATCTAAGTAAAGTCCTGCGCCTTCAGGGAGACATGGAACTAGAGCCTTTGCTTACCTGGAGAAAATGCCAGACATCATACAAGCCAGGTAAGAAAAATTCAACTAAAATTTTTAATGAATCAATAAAGGTTAGTGTAAAAATATAGAACCCCTGAGAAGTAAAGACACAAGAAGAATTCATACTCACTTGCAGGCTCTTCTCTACAGACCTCCTGGGGATTCATGAGAAACATTAGGAAGAGGAAGGGTAAGAGATTTGAAAAAAATCTCTCAGAGTATAAGCCTGGATAAAGGAAACAGCAGCCACTACTGGAAAGGCATGAAGCACAGCCCTGATTCTTCAATGCTATCTCCCCTGTGGAAAAAAAACCCTTAAGGTTCTGAGGAAAGGGCAGCAAACCCTGCTGGCCTTAGGGCACAACTGAAGTCCCACCACAGCTGGAGGAAGGGAAAGAAAAACTCTCTATTCCAGGAGAGGGCATGGAGGCAGGAATATATTTTGCGCCCAAACTGTAATAGGTTTCCTACAGCGGGGGCAGGGGCAACATCACCAAGAGGGCCCCCAGGCCCAGGGACACAAGAGCCAGTCTAATATTGAGGCTGAATCAGAACAGAGAATGCCTCTCTGACATACTGAGTAACAAGTAACGTCAGCCTGTTGCTGAGGGACGGTCAAGTATGCAGAGATAGAGACCTTCTCTAAGGCACAGGCACAAAGGAAAGATCTACAGCTGAGGATGGAACAAATGACGGGGAAAAAAAAATCTCTCTGGCAAACCAGCCTCCATCTTCAACATAAAGTAACTAGAGGAATGTGAAGCCTATGGTCCACTGAAGAAAATAACAGCAACAACAAAATCCAAAGCCAATTCAACCCTGGCTGGAATAACTCAATCCTTCTCCTAAGCTACTGAAAGCCTAGCAAAACACAAGATGGGCCCATGTGCAGGCATGAATACTATTATATTAATACTTACCTCAGTTTCTACCATCCTAAACAAGGTGTCCAATGTTCAAGAAAACATAAAAAGGCACATTAAAAAAGCAAGAAAGAAGACAACCTACTGTCAGGAAACAAAGCAAACATAACCAGAGTAAGACAGACTCAGACAGAACTACCAGGTAGGAATTTAAGATAACTACCATATAGAGACCACAAGATAATATTCTAGAACAGATGGGGAATTTCAGAAAAGAGATAGAAACTATAAGGAAGAATCAAATAGAAATGTTACATACCAAAAACATGGTAACAGAGATGAAGAAATTTTTCAATGATCTCATCAATAAACTCAACACAGCCAAGGAAACAAAGGATGAACTTGAAAATGGATCAATAAAAAATACCCAAACTGAAACACAAAAATAAAAACATGGGTGAAAAAATAACACAGTGTTATTTCCAAAAACACTGAAAAAATTTCAAATGGTCTAAAATACATTCAATTGGAATTCCAGAAGGAGTAGAAAAAGAGAATGGGGCGGAGGAAATATTTGAAAAGAAAACATCTAAGAATTTTCCAAAATTAATGGCAGACATCAAACCAGAGATCCAAGAAGTACAGAGAACACCAAACAAAATAAATAAATAAAACACATCTAGACATAACAAAATAAAACTGTTGAAAACCAAAATCAAAGTAAAAATCTTGGAGGAGCCAAGATGGTGGACAAGAAAAGCTGCCAGTCAGAGCGTCTCTGCAAAAAAGACGAATTTTAGAAGAAACAGAAAAAAATAAGCTAGCAGAGAAACATAGATCGGGTGAGGGTCAGAAGGAAGGGTACCTGAAACTACAGGAGACTCCACGGGAAGATGTTGCAGAGGAGAACTGGAAGGAGAAAGGTCTCAAGAGGCTTGGAGACCAGCAACAAGGGTAGGTGGAGCGGTTAAATTCCCCCTCCCTTGCATCTCGGACTGCTGGTGGCTCCTGAGCAGCTGGAGAGAACTGCCAACACCAGCCCAGAGACGGCTGCCGCCAGTGAGCAGTGGCCTCTTGCGGACTCAGCTCCGGGCTCCCAGCCCCCTCGGGGCACCTCCCGTCATAATGCTCCATTGTCTCCTTCCCCCTCCCTACCCGTGGGTTCCTAGAGAGACAATTTAGCCATCTCACGGAGGAATCTCCAAGGAACGGGACCTTTCCTTTTGG
>CAUYSK010010471.1:0-33522 GCA_963575035.1 Avahi laniger | reverse complement strand
TGATTAACATTTATTAAGTACTTGCCATATTTTAAGAACTAAATATAAAGTATTTAATCTTTACAATGATTCTATGATATGGATGCTGCATTTGACAAATGGGGAAACTGAGGCAGAGGCATCCCACTGGTAATCAGTGATTGAGCTAGATCTGAATTCACATATGACTCATTTCTCTTAATCACTGTTCTACCTTTATTATTATTATTATTATTATTATTTCAGCATATTATGGGGGTACAGATATTTAGGTTACGTATGTTGCCCTTGCCTCCCCCTCCCCCCCAAGTCCAAGTTTCAAATATGTCCATCTTTCAGGTGGTGTGCATTGCACTCTTTGTGTATGTATATACCTGTCCCCTCTCCTGCCTCTCCCCTCCCCCCTCCTCCCTGCCCAACATCCAATAGATGTTATTCTTATATGTGCACTTATGTGTTGATCAGTTAATACCAATTTGATGGTGAGTATATGTGGTGCTTATTTTTCCATTCTTGGGATAACTGACTTAGTAGAATGCGTTCCAGCTCTATCCAGGAATATGCAAGAGGTGCTATATCACCATTGTTTCTTAAAGCTGAACAGTACTCCATGGTATACATATACCACATTTTGTTAATCCACTCATGTATTGATGGACACTTGGGTTGTTTCCACATCTTTGCAATTGTGAATTGTGCACCCTGTTCTACCTTTTTAGTTTCAACTTGACCATTATTGAACCCATCCATGTCGATGAGGCTCCCCTGGGCTTTATCAGAGTAAACCAGAGAGAGATATTTTAAAAGTTCTCCTGGTCAGTTTTTATTGAACTTGGGCTTGGCATAGCCTGGAGAGCAGGCGATACCTTATTAAGAATACAACTTCTTAGTACATTATGTTAACTTGTTTAGGCTTCAATAACAATATACCACAAACTGGGTAGCTTATAAACAATAGAAATTGATTTCTCAAAGTCCTAAAGGCTGGGAAGTCCAAGATCAAGACACTAGCAGACTCAGTGTCTGATGAGGACTCATTCTCTCATAGATATTACCTTCTGACTGTGTCCTCCCATGGTAGAAAAGGAACAATGGAGCTCTCTGGGGCCTATTTTATAATAGGGCACTAATCCCATTTATGAAGGTCCTTCTCTAATAATCTAATCACTTTCCAACAACCCGATCTAATGCCATCACATTGGTGATTAGGTTTTCAACATATGAATTTTTGCCCCCAAATATTTAGATCATAGCATATACTATACTTCCTACATTGCCTCTTGCTCCTATCTTATAATCATGACTCCACCCAAACCTTATAATATATTCTAATGTAGCTAGCCTACCTAGAAAAACTGTAAAAATAACTAGTTAAGACCATGGGTTCTGAAAATTCACTTATAGTTGTGTGTAAATGACTTATACAGTGTTCAGTGCAAGACCTGAAATATAGCAAGTGCACAATAAATATTAGATATTATCTTTATTCCACAGCATAACCTTCTTAAGAGGTATAGCTGCCAAAGAGAGCATCAATCTGGACAGAGGTACTGATGCTGCTGCCGAAACTCTTGTCCATAGCTCAGTAGTGTGTTTCATGTTCTGTGGCATGGACTTAATACACAATCAGTTTCTATAGGTAGTGTGAGTGTGTGTGTGTGTGCGTGTGTGTGTTTAATCACTGGGTCTTCCTTTGAGATTCTTTCACTCTAAAAGACTTTGCTTTCCAATCTCACTTCCTTCATTCACCCAACATAGCCTGCTTCTATCTCTTTTTACTTATTTTAGTTTATTTCTAGTTTGATGGTAGAAGGGTCCAGCCTTCTACCATCAAATAAACCATGAGTGATGGTGGTAGGAACCAAGCAGAGTCTGGGCTTCTGGACAGGGCTCTGGATCAGCAGAAGTTCAGGACACAAGCCACACACAGAGATTAGTCCAATCAACAGTGGCATATCCTGTATTACCTGCTTCTTGTCCTGCTCAGGGCGGATGCAGCAAAGCCAAAGCTAATCACATCAGTTGGTAGTTTGAGCCTCCTAATGACAGCACATCTCAAACTTTGATGTGCATATAAATTGCCTGGTGATCTTGTTAAAATAATAGATTCTGATTGTGGAGAGATGTGGGGCTGGGTTCATATTCTGCATTTCTAACAAGGTCCCAGATGATGGTGATACTGCTGGGCTGAGGACCATATTTTGCATAACAAGACACTGCCTACCTTATTTGGAGTTTGTCAAGGAAGAAGGGTGAGGACTAGAGGTACAGAAACTAAGTGCAGATTGAAAAAATCAGTGCCTAGAATTTAGAGAGTCCAGGGAATGCAAAGAAATGACTTATAGTTAATGACAGTGCTGTCACTGGCAGTCAGGGGCTGACAGAGTCCCAGGAGGTGAGGCTGGGGACTGTGGGGTCACAGCACACTAGTACAAACATTCTCCGATCCCACTGGGCAATGACGGTGCCAAGGAAAAAGGACAACAGAGCTTGCTCTTTTGGAATTCCTTGACCAGCGGATTGGCTATGAGGTGGTGGCTTCTTCACCGTGACAGGAGCAATGACAGAGGACAAGTATTAGCAGCACCTTTTCTTACAAGCCAGTCTCTGTCCTGTTCCTGTCTCAGTTACGACATTTCTCCTTTCTAGGTGGTCTAGCCAAGTACATGGAGGTAGACTGTGTTCTTTTATCATAGAAGCTATCTTAAGCTCAGAAAAGAGAAAAAATCTTCCCAACCATGAAAAACCAGTGACCTATCTCATTGTTACAGGAGAAAACTGAGCTCAGAGTGGTGAAAAATAACTTCAATGACAGTCTTTTTTCCCCTAAAAATATCAGTTTCCTCTACCACGTCAGCCGACTGTTCACTTTCTGACAAACATGTCAGAATATCCCAGTGCCAAGCTCTTTTTACCAACCTAAGAAGTAAAATAATAACCTAAGAATAAAAACAAGTTAGAAAAAGAAACAAATTAAAATTTGTGTTGTGAAACTGGGCACAATTCAAGTGGTTTTATTGTAGCCAATCTAGGTTCCAAGAAAACTCAGAGTTCTGAGTTCACAGAAGATCTGATTCTAGTCCTGACTGAATACTAGTGGTCATTACCCTCAGAAATTGGATGTTTGGTAACTCCTAGAAATTGTCCAGTTATGAAGTCTGATATTATGCTCCAGGAATCTTTGTATTGCCATCCACTGTGGAAGATATTCAAAAGAACAATCTATTCACTTTCCATGTCAGTTTATAGCATGTTTCATCTCCTACTATCTCTAAAGATGACAGCTTGATCATAATGTAATTATCTTTTGTCGTGAAGCTAGCGCATAATTCTATTTCCAGATGGGTTTATGTTGCATATATTTAAACTCATTACTGGAAAAGTGGTCATCGAGCAAAATATAAATAAATAACCTAAAGGTAGACCTTCATAAATTCCTTTAAAGAGGAGTGTTTTATAAGTTGAGGGCTGCAGGGAAAGCACTCCCATCTGTCTTATGTTGTGCATTCCCCACTGTTCGAAAAATAAATATCTCTGTTTTAAGAGGACAGAGGCAGTTCTGAGTCAGTGGAAATGTTTCTATGGAAATTGAAATACTATGCAAATGCTGCTATAAGGAGCATGAGAGCCTTCCTGCAACAGATAATTTGACCTGGGGAGAGGCCACATTACATGGTTAAGCTAGCGTCAAGGCCTTGGAAAGTGTACTGCTAAGACAACATGTTATGTAAATGAATGAAAAAAATAGTCATAGTCATCCCACAAATAATATTCTTTATGCTTGGGGAAAAGGGTTTATTTTCTGTTCTGCTCCTGCAGAGTCTCCTTTGGTAGATTTAGTCATGTTGATTCCCACTTTTGCTGAAAGAGATGGTATCTGTTTAAATGTTAAGCTTTGAAATATTCTATAATTTGATTTAACAAGTGATAATGTAATGAGATTCTTGAGTTAGGTGCCCTGTGTCCAATCATATGGCCTTCAAAGGGTCCTTGACCAGGTTGATTCATTCATTTGTCACACGACTGTTAAGTACCATGTGCCAGGCACTGTAACGGACACAATGCAATTGGGGTTATTGGAAAGATTTATGTAGGATACAATGAGAACTCTGATGAGAAAACATTGTAACTTTGAAAAATACCTCATGGTGATAGTGGTGTTCGACTGGAGTCTTGAAGGAATTAGCATGTGGATTAGCATGTGGTTACCGCTAGCTCTGGAAAGAAGAGGAAGGACATAGCAGGAGAGCGATATGTAGCACGTATGTGTGTAAATGCTTGCCAATGTAGGGATTGCTCACCTCTCTGACTTATACTTACATTTTGTTTTGCTTTGCTTTTAGATTAAGCTATGAGGCAGACGTTTTAGGTTATCAAGAGGACTAGAGACCAATCCAGTGTTATTCTGTTCCCTTTTAGTCTTGACTTTTTACACTGACATATTAACACTTTGATTCCAGCCTTCTGCTCAGCATACTTCTTCCTCTTTTATATTTTGTCACAGATGTGGACCTCCAACCTTTATGAGAAGTAGTTACAAAGTTTTTTCAAAACAGACTTGTGCTTCAAAGGGAGAAAGTACATTGACTTTTGGTATTACTGAGGGCAGGTATAATGGTGGTGGTGACACTAACACTAAAGCCATCATCTCGTTATAAATAGATAGGAGGAACAATTGGGTCTTTTCTTTTGTTCTCTAATAGCAACATTAAACACAAGTTTTCATAATTTTTGAATAAGCAGCTATCATAGAAACTTAACATATATTACATGTTCTATTTGCTGCAATGTTATGATATGTACATTTTTGAGAAAGGTGTACAGAGATCTTGATGGGACTTATTTAAGTCACAATTTGTTATTCTATCATTCCAAAAACATAGAAAAATAATTAATTTTATATTATTCATGGGGCTATTCAGCCTATAGAGGAGAATTTGACCCAGACTCTCTTGAGGCAGGTACTAACTTCTCCTTGTCACAGTGTGGTGTGTGTGGAGGCCAATGTGTATGGAGCTCTGATTTATAAAATAGTAAAAATATACACTTGAACAGTTTCTGTGGAAAAAGGATAGGCTACATGAGACTATATTCAACTATAGAAGAGATCAAACTGTCCTGTTATGTTAATTAGAGAAGGCAATAAATACGCTGAAACAAATGCTAATAATAATTGGTGTGTACCTCCCCTAAACCAGCCTATGGGATTATGTTGTATAGATATAATTTGTCCAGGTAGATGAGGATTATTGTATAAACAAAGTATATCATAGAAGCTCCAGTAAAATAGAGTGTAAAATAAATTCTTCTATAGTAATTGAGCAGTCTATTCAGCTCACTGCTATTCGGAATGATAGAGGTCTCAAAGAAACTCCCTTTTATACTTCAAGTTCCTAACGATGAATCTAATGTAATTGGAGGACTCCACGGAGCAGGCCATTGGACTTTGAGTTTTTTTAGCGGAAAAATTTTGAAGAGTATAAAGTGAAAAGGTAGATTAGTTTCTGCTTAAATCTGAATGACTTTTGGGTGGTTACCCCAAAATGCTCTGAGACCACCCAAAATTTCGGACATTTCGCAAGCTCAGGCACACAGTGCAAAAGAACAAGACACTGTAGAAAGTAGGCCTTCCATTGGGCTATAACTGCTCAAAAACTTAAAATAGAGGACTGAATAGAAATTACCATAAGAATTAAAAAATTTGCCTTTACAGAGTTGGGAAAGTGGAACTCATGTTAATGAATTATGGTATACAAGTTTCAAGTCCATACATGAAGAATTGTTACTAGAGAGGTAATAATAGATTATAATTGTGCATTCAACTACATGTGTATAATATTACTTACAGACTCCAAATTGTGTAAAGAATTAAGACTAGAAGTTATTAAATACAATGTCAGAAGTTTCAGTTCACTTTTCTTCTCCAATAAAATATGTTATAATACATTCATAACTGTCTCATTTCTAGCTACCATTACACCAAGAGTATTCTTTTTTTCTAGTTCAGCCCTGAAGTTCTATTTATAACAAGTTCTTAAAAATGTCCTCTGACACAGAAAAAAAAAACCTAGACAAATTTAATACTGGTTGATAAATTACAAATGTCAGTTTAACTTAAGCCAACTAACGTTATTATTAGCATTTCTGTTATGTATCTGGTATTTGGGTTCAAATTTGTGAAGCCTGAGATTATCATCCTTACATCCAATGAGCTGAGATGGATCTGGACTAGGTACTTGGACATACTGAAAGAGAGCAATCCTACCTGATACAACATAAAAAATAAGTATAGGCATACCTCGGAGATATTATGACTTTGGTTCCAGATCACCTTAATAAAGCGAATATCATAATAAATTGAGTCACACAATAAATTGAGTCATGCAAATTTTTTGTTTTCCAGTTGCATGTAAAAGTTATGTTTACACTATATTGTAGTTTATTAAGTGTGCAATAACATTATGTCTAAAAAACAATGGCCATACCTTAATTAAAACACTTTATTACTAAAAAATGCTAATGATCATCTGGGCCTTCAGCAGGTTGTAATCTTTTTGCTGGTAGAGGGTCTTGCCTCAATGTTTATGGCTGTCAACTGATCAGGGTGGTGGTTGCTGAAGGTTGGGTTGGCTGCAGCAATTTTGAAAAATAAGACAACAATGAAGTTTGCCACATGGATTCACTCTTCCTTTCATGAAAGACTTTTTTGTAGCATGCAATGCTTTTTGATAGCATTTTGCCCACAGTAGAACTCCTTTCAAAACTGGAACTAGTCCTCTAAAACTCTGCTGCTGCTCTAGCAACTAAATTTATGTATTATTCTAAATCCTTTGTCATTTTAGCAACGTTAATAGCATCTTCACCAAGAGTGGATTCCACCTCAAGAAATCACTTTCTTTGCTCATTCATAAGAAGTAGCTACCTGTCCTTTGAAGTTTTGAAGACAGGCGTTGATTTTACTTCTCAAGCTATGAAAGTCCTGGAATACATCTTCTTCCAGTATAAGGATGTTGTGTCTACAGATTGAAATCCAGAGGTCTCATTAGCAGAAAAATACGAACTTGTTCTTTTCTTAGTTCCTTCTCTCATATTCCAGGTCACAGTGCATTGCTGCCATGTCACAACAGCTAAGTGTCAAAACTGCAAAACTCAAGTTATGAATATAGCTTTGATACTATATTTTTAAAATACTCAGAAATATTGAATAAACCTCTTCCAACCAGGCCTCAACAAACCTGCTTGAAGCTGAGCTTCTTACTGTATAGTATTTTTTTACTGGGAGATCCTATAAATTTTCATGGTGAAGAAAAGGGACCATATTGGCTTGTTTCTAATGGGATTAGTGTCATAGTACATTTTGTGCTGCTCTAACAGAATACCACAGACTGTGTAATTTATAATGACCATGAATTTATTTCTCACAGTCTGGAGGCTAGAAATTCTGGGATCAAGGTAGTGGGCCTTCTTGCTGCATCATAACATGGCTGAAGGCATCACTTGATAGAAGGGTAAAGAGAGGAAGGGAGGAAAAGTGGGAGGGAGGGTTGGGGGTAAGAGAGCAAGAGAGAAAACAAGAGGGAGTGAACCCACTCTCACAATAACGAACCCACTCGATGATAACAACATTAGTCCATTCATGAGGACAGAGCCCTCATGACCTAAACACCTCTTAAAGGTCCCATTTCTCACTACTATCACAATGGCAACTAAATTTCAACACAAGTTTTGGAGGGGATAAACGTTCACACCATAGCAGTTAGTATGAAAAGTTGTCTCCCATTACAGTGCATTTAATTGAGGCCTATACTGTTGCCTCAATTCCTTTTTGAAAGGAAGCAGGAAAATCAATAAATTTATTAATATTTCAATTATTCAATGTTTGCTTTGGTACAAAAAAAGAAAAAATAAGTGGGAGGGAGAAAGTGAATAAAAGTCTGCATTTCTCCTTATTAATTCATATCAATGCTATTCTCCCCTGAAAGCCAGATCCATACATCCAAAGACCTGGGTGTATGTCCACTATAGGCAACTCAACTTAATACACCTAAATCTAAATTATTGTATTTGATCTATAACCAGTTCCTTTCTCCACATAGTGTCTGTGTCATTAAATTGCACAACCACATAGCCAATCACCTGAGCCATAAACCTAGGTACAATTCTTTTCTCTCTGTTTCTCATGACCCTCACGTTCAGTTGATCATCAAGTTCTATGAATTCCACCTCATAAATATTTCTCCAGTATGTCTCCTCTCTCCCCTTCCACAGCTGCTTCCTCAGTTTCAACTCTCATATTTTTCACTTGGGTTGTTATAACAGTTTTCTAATTGTTTTCAGTCTTCTCTTTCTCTTATCTATTTTCCACATTAAAGCCAAACAAATCTGATCAAACTGAGACACCTCAGTGGTTCTTCTCTACTAGGACACACTCTATTCATTCAATTATTTGACCAATATCTACTTAATGTGTACACTGAGCCAAACATTGTCCTAGGAAATGGTGAGTAAAAACAAATATATTCTGCATATCTTATGGATGTACAGTCTTGTGGGGGAGGGAAGAAGGGTGGAGACAATCATCGATTCTGTGCAAAATTATAAACTAGAACATCATGATGAAAAAGATCTACTGTTCAGAAAGCATATAGCAGAAGAGCCTGACTTAGTCTGAAGAATGAGAGAGTAAAGTGAGAAAAGAAGAGGAACCCGGTACTGAGCCTTGGGAAAGTCCAACATTTTAGAGTTGAGTAGAGGAGTATGAAATCATAAGGAAGCTTAAGGTGCAGTCAGAGAAGCGTCATATTGTACCACAGAGGCTTAAGCAAGGGAAGATTTCAAGAAGGAGAGTGGTCTTCCATGTCAAACTCTTCTTAGAGGTCAAATAAAACAAGGTCTAGAAAATATCCCCTAGATATAGTAGAGGTCTTCAGCAACCTTAGAAAGAGCTAATTGGGTGAACAAATGAAGGGAGGGCACAGATTGGATGGAGTTAAAAAGAGTACAGTCTGAGGAAAAGGAGGCAGTGGACAAGGAGCCAGGAAAACTGAAGTATCCAAGGACTTCTGTGACCTGGCCCCTGGACTCCTCTCTAGCTTTTTCTCATATCATTTCCTTACCTCCTCGACCCTCCTTCCTCCCTGAAAAATGCAGTCTTTACTGCCACAAGTGACTTGCAATTTGCTCAAGGTTCCACAGTCTCCTTTGTCTCAGGGCCTTGGAGTATGCTATTCTCTCTGCTCAAGGGCCTTCGACTTTCTCTCACCTGGACAGTTCCTGTCTCTCATTCAAGAGTTGGCTCCAGTGTCAGTGCCTCAGAAAGCCTTTTCTGATACCCACACCATCCTCACACTACCGGCATCACCACCACAGGCCCATTTTCTTTGTCAGTTTGTGCATAATATCCCATGTATATCCCTAAAGTTATCCTTATGAAAGACTCAACTTTGAATTTCCTTGTCTGTTTTTCCCACAAGATTATAAGTTGCAAGATAATAGGGGCTCCATAGCATCTTCGTGTACTCAGAATATGTTTGAAGAATGAATGAATGATCACTTCAGTCTGCTATCTCTGATGTTAGAAGCTTCGTCCACAGCATGGCTGAATTCTAATGGTACAGGTACCCCTGGGTGCAGCAGTGGTTCCTCCCTGGAATATTGACACTCTGGGGCCACAATGCCCCTCTAAAGGTTCAGAAAAAAGGTTCTGGAGTCAGACAGATATAAGATTAGTTTCAGCTCTTCTCTGAGTCTCAGTTTTCTCATCCATAAAGTGAGAATAATTTTAATACCTACCTTATATCGCTTGTGAGTATAAAATTAGAAAAATCCAGGTATAATACTTGCATAGTTCTTGATTAGTAAGTAAAAGAACAAATGGTTAGTACATGTTAGCTTTTATTGATACCACTTATATTAGTTTCCTATGGCTGCCACAACAAATTACCATAAACTTGTTGGCTAAAAACAAAACAAATTTATTCTCTTATAGCTTTGTCCAAAATGGATTTCACTGGGCTGAAATCAAGGTTGTTGGTAGGTTGCACACTCTCTGGAGGCTATAACTGAGACTCTATGTCCTTATCATTTCTAGCTTCTAGTGACTGGTTGTATTTCTAGGTTTGTAGCTCCTTTCTCCGTCTTCAAAGCCACTGGCATAGCATCCCTCTCTCTCTCTGCTTCCCTCTGATGCTTCTTATGGCCTTCTCTTCTGTGTCAAATCTCCCTTTTCCTGCTTCTTATAAGGACACTTCTGATTGCATTTATGGTCCACCTAAATAAAACAGAATAATCTCCCAATCTCAAGAGCATTAACGTAATCACATCTGCAAAGTCTCTTTTGCCATATAAAGTAACAGTCATGGTTCCAGGAATTAGGACCTGGATATTTTGGGGAGCCAGTTTTCAGCCTACCACACCATTATTATTATTGTTGGAATTGATGGAGTGGCATAGGTAATCGATAGTTAAATACAAAATAAATACCCAAAGTGTATAGTATCTTTGCAAAATGCATATTGCTTACAATCTATTGTGACAGATTAAGAAATCCTAATAGCTAAGCTTCTACTAAAGTAATACTCTTGATTAAAAAAAAAGACTATAGAATTCTAGTTTCCTTGCACTTAACTCATAAGGAAAAGAATCCATTGTGCTTTCCGAGAAACAAGATGAGTCAGATATATTTTCTGAACATCAGCGGAAGTGCTCAGGAAGGTCAGGAGATAGTAGCTCACCCTACAAAAGTTAGCAGCTATTGATTCTTTATTTGACATAGTCAGACAGGTTGCATCCTCTCTCTCTTGCAAAATCACAGCAAGATCTATCTGTGCCTCAAGATACCAATAAAGAGAAATTGGGAAGCATTAGGTTTCTTTCAGACCTAGATGTCTGCCCTTACACTCGTCAATGTGTTCTATTGGACAAAACAGAAAAGATGTGCTGCTGTAGTAGGGATCTTTGCCACGTCTCTATGTTATGCATTTGCTTGCACATTTAGCAATTTGTTCTCCATCCAACATGCTTTCTTTGATAGAGGGACAGTTGAATTAGGAAAAAGACTCCTAAACATAACAAAAATTAATAATAGAAACCATAATTGCAGAACATTTTGCAAAGTGTATTTCTTCTAAGTCATCAAAGAGGATTTTATGTAAAGATTCTTATATTCCATTTTTTTCTTATAGTTCAATGAAAAAATCAAATGAAAATGGGAGGGAAACCTTACAATTTTGAATCTCAAAATAAGTCTGGACAGCTTTCTTCATCACGGTGTGCAGATTATCATTTGTCCAAATTATAAGCTCCGAAATCGGGGATATTGACATGTGAGATAATCAGAATAAGGAAAAAAAGTCAATGATGTGTGTATGTGTGTTTGTATGAGAGAGAGAGAGAGATAAGGAACAGGGGAAAAAGGGAGATCGGGAGAAATTATTAACAAGCAAATTCTTTTTAAAAACTGTTTTCTTCCCAACTGATTTAGTGAATACTATAATTGTAATTAAAGTAGCAAACAAAAGAGGAAATCAGAATCAGCTTCCAAAGGGTTTTGCTTCCAATCTAGGCAACTCTGATATAGCAGGCTATTAATACAACTTAACACTAAAACAATGCTCTTTCATGAGAATCTCAAACACAAACAAGTGTAGCTGTCTTCATTATGTGGGAAGCAAACGCTGAGCGAATAATTTAGTATGCGGTTCGCATGTTGTTGAATTAAGATTGAGACTGCATCTTGAGTTTTGACAATCCAAGAGCTGCACGTGACATTTGTCCTGGTCCTCTGCCCCACACTCTATCCCAAGGCAGTGGAAGGGGCAAGTTCAGCACAGGGTCCAGGGGTGGAGAGAGAATTCATCAAACTCAGTGTAATGAGGAGAGGACAGAAAAAAAAAAAAGGATGCTTCACTT
Source organism: Avahi laniger (assembly GCA_963575035.1). Lineage (NCBI taxonomy): Eukaryota > Metazoa > Chordata > Mammalia > Primates > Indriidae > Avahi > Avahi laniger. Next base: position 21,633 of record CAUYSK010010471.1, on the reverse strand, counting down.
CCCACTGCTAAACCTTTGTATTTTACTTCTGAAGATTAGCCTGCTCTGCTTTATGCTGATTTCAGAGAAAAAGGAACCTTGGGGAAGGAGCTTTACAGGCTTACCCCAAAGTATCATGAATCACAATTAACAAACAGCAATATCATTTTCTACCTCTGTAGCGCAGCCACATAATAGTCCAAGACTTGGGGATGGTGACACCCAAGAAATGTAAGTGTTATCCTCTTTCAGGCGCAGGTTCCTAAACATCCAGCATCCCCTGAGCTGTGGAATGCCTTGTTGCACCTCTCCAGGTTGGGCATTTATGGCTGCAGTTGACTGTAAGGTGGAATGCTCAAGTACTTCTTAAAAGGTCACTAAACAAGAGAAATGAGTGCTGAGCCTCTCACTTGCTCAGGAGCCTGAAGGTTCCACAAAACTGCCCTTGAATAATGACCAAGTTATCATCTCCAAGTGTCTTAAGAAATTATTAAACTCAACTACAATTACTACAGCTAATAAAGTGCTAGTGCAGAGCACAATGGCAGCAGTAATTGTGTGGCAGAATGATTAATGAGCAGGCTACAATAATTATTCTACTCTATCTTCAGAGATGGAGTTGAAGCTCTAACAATCAAATCCATCAATTAATGAAGAAGAGCACTGAGGGAAAAAAATCAATGAAAAACAAGTTTTCACAACAAAGCAATAAATCAATCCCAAATAATCATGCTGCATCATTTTGCAACAAAAATAGTGGGATGATCCTAGTTATTGCAATTAAATACCAAAGCAATGGTTTCATTGTCTATTACATTAGTTTACATTGGAGAAAGATGTAATTTTTGACAGCCTTTGTGGGGTCTAAATAAATAGTCAGGACTCAATATTTTTAAGGCTAGTGCCATACCGAGAAATCTTCTTTGTCATTAAGTCTCAGAGCTTATAGATTGGAAACCACAAACTACGATATGAAGAACCTCTAAAGAACTGCTCTGATTTTTTTCTGGGGTGGCCATAAAGATCATTATCGAAGGTTGTTTGAGTGTTTGGCAGAAGAAAGTAATAATACTTTCTTGGATAATGATCTGCAATTTTCAGAGCATTTTTGCCATGTTACTTGAAGTTTTTCTCAACAAGTGTCAAGTGAGGTGGCAGAGAACAGACATTTTTAATTAATCTGTTTTACAAAGAGGCATACTGAGGCTCAGGGAAGTGACTTTTCCAAGGCCACCTGGGTGGTAAATCAAGCAGAAACAGAGCCATACGCCTTTCTAGATTTATCGCTCTATACTTCCTGGGTGACTGAACTATTAAAGTTCAGAGGAAAGAATTTAAGGAAACCCCAAAGTCCCCTTCCCCCTGAAGGGAGTGACTGCAAGAGACTGAGGTCAGGACGGACAGTTTGTGGGCTGTCACAGGGAGGGCTTAGTGCAGGTCTCAGGTGTAGGCTCATCCTAGAGTAGGCTACAGCGGTCTCAAAACGACAGCTCTCGGGACTGCTCTAGATGTGACTGTAGCCTCAAGGCCCAGTCTGCTGCAGGCCTCTGCTTCTCAGATTGCCCCAAAAGAGATCTTGACAGCATCTTCGAGCTATTCCTTTGCTCATTAACAACGTCTACTTATACTAATGATCGAACACTTAGCTAGTCTCTGCGCTACGTGTGTTACATACATTATCTCAAGTTAATTCCCAAAACTACACCCACAAATGAATACTACCACTGCCTTTTAATGAATTTTTTTTAAGAACTTATGCTCAGAAAAGTTAAGTTGTCCAAAGTCACAGAGCAAGTAACTGGTAAAGTCAAACCTCACACTCAAGTTTTTGACTCTGCTCCAGCCTGCTTCTTACTTAGCACTTCACTTCCAAAATTTTGGTTGTAAATCATTTAATTAGTTATGTACAATCTAAAGAACATTAATATTCCTCATTGGCCTCACCTCCCAAACATTTTAAAAGTTAGAATTCATTTCTATTTCAGTTTTCAATCAAACTCAGAATTATTAGGTACAGAAAAGATGAATCAAAATTTCTCTCTGATGATGTATAAAGTCAACACATAATTTTTTGAAAATCGCAGTTATTAAATGATGGCAGAAAGGTGATACATCACAGGTACCCAAGACCACAGCCAGATTCAGGGATCTCCTAGGACTCACAGGACTCAACATATAGTAGTACTCATGGCTATGATTTCTTACAGGGAAAGGATACAAAAAATCAGCCAAGGGAAAATGTGAACGGGGTGAAGTCCAGAGGAAGCCAGGTGCGAGCTTCCAAAAGTCTCCTCCCAGTAGAATGATACTGGGCACACTTAATTCCTCCAACAACAAATTCTGACAACACATGTGAAATGTTGCCTCCCAAGGAAGCTCATTAGAGATCTAGTACCCAAAGTTTTTACTGGGTGCTGGCCAGTTAGGCTCCCTTCACGAAACACATACCAAATTCTAGACTCCCAGAAGGCACACAGGCATTCAACATAAACCATACTATTTGCACAAACAATTTAAGCACAGTGAGGCTTTATTCTCAGGAAATGATGGGACTCCTCCCAAAATCTGTTTCCAGAGTCCAGTCAAAGGCCAAGCTTGTAAGCAGGACTTTCAATGGAAAGCATACTATGCTAGAACTTTTCTGGACAGGTGAACTTTTGTTATGTCTTTTCAATTCATTTATTTCCTCCGTTTTCCTTTTCTTCCTTCCTTTCCTCCTTCTCATTACAGAACTGGAAACCAAGACTCCTGTGACCCATTTTAGCTAATGCATTGGGGCCAGTGAGTAAAGCATTTCTATCTTGCATTTTCTTTATTAGAAAGGTCTCGTCATGATCCTTCTAAGACTCAAGCTCTCGGGGATCTCAGCCTCATGGTTTCTCTCATGACAGTAACTTCCAGGCTTTGATGAATCCTGTTTTGAATCTTCTAACCTAGACATCCCTCTGAGTGGGAAGAACTAATTATATCTGCCCTTGATGATTCACAGGACTCACTGTTCACGCCACATGGAGGGATTTCCCAGGAATGCAGCACTGCTCGTGGAAGGAGTCTAGGTGTACACATTCTACTGAAAAACGATCAGGCCCTTCCAAGGCCTTAGGCAGAAGCACTAGGTGGCAGCTCTAGATTAGCCTTTTAAAATACACTCAAAGAAGACAAGAAGTGTTGCCTCCAGAGAGGAGCAGATAATGTGAAGAAGTACAGACTGGAGAGCAAGGAAGAATGAGAGAAAGCAGTTTAATGAAAGAGAAGGAAACAGAACCAAGAGGCAGGAGACCCCAGGTCAGAGAAGACTCTGAGCTGAAATGGTGATAGAACCCAAAAGTTACCAGAAAAAGAGAGAGCGAGAGAGAGAGAGAGAGACTGACTTTTTATGGAGAACTACACTTTGTGGAGACATTAAAAAAAATCAAACATTACTTCACAGCTTATCTTCATTAAATAGTTCACACATTCAACCAGTTTGATTATACTGTGTAGGGGGAATAAATGATTAATTAAGGGGGTAGCGACATATAAACCTGTTAACAACATCACGCAGGTACTAATAATTATTAACCTGTTGTTTGAATTGAAATGCATTTTTATTTATCATCAATTCAGTTTGATTTGTGTATATCAACTCTTATGGGTACTGAAAAACAAATCATAGGGTTTTTGTTTGGGGGTTTATGTTTGTTTGCTTTGTTTATTTGTTTTCTTGAGAAGAACTTGCTGCTTAAACCAGGAGAAACAGTAGCCTTACTTTCAACGCCTCTCCCTAAATCTCTCCTTCCCTCCCCAGGGAGGGCCTTGCCACCTCCTGCAGTCTACCCTTTTCACTCCCCTTCTCTTTCCCTTGACTCCAAGTGCCTACAATCCCTGGTGGCTTTTGCTGCCTCCTGTCCTCCAGCCACATTCCCTGTTTCTAAGTCCTTGAAATAAATGGCATGTCTTCATTAGCTGTTGGATCTTAGGTCCTTGTTGGAAATACTTTGTTCTAACCATGGTTAGGAGCCTCTGTAGAATCAGGCAAAGGCCACTCAGCTATGTCAGCTGGATATCGTCTTTGACTTACTGTGTCACTAAAAAATGATTTTTTTTTGTAATTTAAAATTAGTGAAATTAAAAGAAAACAACATTGCAAATCCATGTTTAAAGATTTAAAGATGACCATGTAGTGTTACCTGTTTAAAGAGTGTTCAGAGACAAAGGCTGGGAGCCAAGAGGGGGTCCGAAAGGAGCTGAAAGCTGCTGATCCAGTTCAGAGGGGACAGAGAGAATTTTTAAACAACTTATATGCAAAATAAAAATCATCCCAGTGAGAAAGTTAAAAAGCAGGACTCTAACCGGTTTTTCATGAAGCGGCCAGGCTCTCTCCCAGTTTTTGGTATTGAGCTTACTAGACGACAATGCTGCTTTTTAGTGTGGTTTTGACCCACAAGAAAGGAAGGCAGAATGAAGAAGGGAAGAGCCAGTATTTTGATGTCTGTCCACAAAGGGAGATGGAGCTGCTTCATTCTGATAAGGAAGCTGCTAAATGAAGACAGCCGCAGGATCGTTTTAAACTCAGACACACGTTTAGCCCAGAAAGGGTGAAGCAGGCCAGTTAGTTGGCTAAAGCCGTGCAAATCAAAGCAACGTAGTCTTTGCTCCTCCCTTACTCAGCTGCTTTGTTCCCCCAGAGTTTCTGAGGCTAAGAAAAGTGAAAAATCACTTTGCATCTCAAAATCAGATAACAAATGACATAAATTATTAATTCCATCAACTCTCTCTATAAGCACCTAGGGATGCCTCATAGAAAAATCTGTTTACTAAACTTTGAAGACTTATATAATTCATAACTACTCTGAAATAGCAAAATTTAAGGTGACCATGTGTAGTTATCTGTATTCCCGCTAAGGACTGACAAACGTTTAAATGTAGTTGATTATCAGAATCACTGGGAAGTCTTAACAGAGATTCCTAGGCTTGCCTCCAGAGACTCTTCTCCAATAAGTCACAGATCTCTGTGTTTTTAAAAATCTGAGCTATTAACTTTCATACTCAATCAGGTTTGGAATTCTCTGAATATCACTACCAGTATTCCAATATACCAGAATTGCAATTATAGTTTATTATAGAACTTCTGAAATTAATATGCACATCAATCACCCAGGAATCTTGTTAATATGTAGATTCTGGTTAGTATCTTTGGGGTAGAGGAAGATATTCTGCATTTCTGAAAAGTATTTAGGGGATTCTGATACTGCTGGTCCTTAACTACACATTGAGGGTAGCTACAATAGACTAACTCCTCAAATCTCAGTGGCTGAATACACTGAATATTTGCTGCTCACTCATGGAAAGCCCAGTGTGAATTAGATGCTTCTTCTGCACTGATAGCTATGTAATTTGGAACTTTTGGCCTCCAAAGTTACCAGAGTAGAAGGTGAAAGGGCTGGAGGGGGCTCCGTGGCTCTTAAATACCTCAGTCTAGAAGCAATTCATGGCATTGGCCAGGACTAGGCATACGGCCTCAATCTAATTGCAAGGGAAGTCAGGAAATGCAGAGAAGCACATGGAAATCCGGTGAGTGTTAGTGATCTCTGTCACAGGGATCTACAGTTGGACCCAAACAGTTAACAAATTTTAATATCTATTGGATAAATGCAAGAATTTTATTAAGCCTTGGTTTCATGAGTCAAAGTTTATAAATATAAACATTATAAAGATAGGAAATGTTGACGCAGTTGTGAAATCTTCTACCTGTATTCAGGTAGAAGGCTGGGAGATCCTCATTTATTTATTTGCTAATTTTATTTTAATCTAAACTACACTATTCAACCAGAATAAAATCATTCCCTCTTTGATTCTCTTGGCTCCATAGACTGATTATCTTGTCAAATATCAGAAGCCCAGGAAACATCATGATAATATGGTCCATTATTGCATAAAATGGATGATTTTATGTCCATTATTGTACATAAAATGGACAATTTTATGTCCATTATTATAGATAAAATTATATTGTGTTGAATTATAGCATCTGTATTCAATAACATATTTTTACAGAAAATAAAAATACTAAAAACAGCAAATTTCTAATTTTTGCATCATGGGAATAATAGTGAGCTCATTAGAATACCTGCAAATCTAGAGAGCAGGTAAGTGGGATCACCAAATGTAACCCAGTTCTCTCCAAGTCCCTTTACTTCAGTGCATACTCCTGCTCCCATCCTCCTTTGACAGCCAGCACTCAGAACGTCCTTTCTAGCTTTCATGCCTTAGGTAAATAATTGGCTTTGTTGAGTCTCAGTATCTTCATGTATAAAATGGGAATTTGAAAAACTATGCTTCATAGAATTCTCATAATGACAAAATAGTCAATAAATATTCTTCTCTTAGAAACAGATTTTAAAGAGAATGTAAAAGAATTAAAATTAGGAGAAAGGGTAGATTTGAGCATATTTCGGTAACTGCTCTGAATTTTATGAAGCCTTGATTTCATGAGTCAAGGTTTATAAGTATGAACATTATAAATACAGGAAATGTTGAGACAGTTGTGAAATGTTCTACCTGGATTCAGGTAGAAAGCAGGGAGATCCTCGTTGGTGAATGGAAGATCAGTTTTGCTGGAAAAGAAATCTCCCAGTGCCTTTTCAGTAGTATGATTCTATGATGAATACATGACTTCAATCACACACATTCCCACTTTTTCCTCCAGAGCTTGAGATCATTTTTACACACCCTGTGCCTCTCCTTGTTTTGTCTTTTTAGTGACTCTGCAGAAAGTTGATTCTCACTGTATGTTTATTGATTATAATGAGTTATGCTATTTTGGATGAACATTCTAATTTCTCTATGACAGAGGATTTTAACTTTGGGGAGGTCATAGAACATTGGTAAATTTGAAGGAAAAAAACAACTATAAACCCCCCTTCCCTAGAAAACTTCACATTGTCTATACACATAATTTTTCATAGATAATTTACAGAGGCTCACAGACTCCAATGTCATGTGTAGATTCCCTGCCCCATAGCGAGAACTTTGTTAACTTTCTAAAATTGACCAATAAATGCTACTGACATGTAGGAAATATAACAGCATTTCCTGCAAAATGAAACAAGTAATCCCACAAATGCACATGGGATGACCAGAAAGTCTAGAAAAATCCCCCAATACTAGGCTACCTCTTACACTTTCCCATAATTTCTAGTTCTTGATGCACTTTCTCCAAAAGGAGATTTTCTGTTTCCATCACCTCTTCTGTGAAGCCTTCCTTGTTGCTACCAAATCAAATGACCATTTCCCCCATTGTATATCTCCTGTCAGAAAGTAGACACTTTGGGGCAATGGTTTATTCATTTCTACAGCATCTGGTCCAGCAGATGGTACGGAGTGAGTATTGAGTAAGTATTTATTTATCTGTGCTGAATGGCAAGCCATATTGATCTTTTTTGAGATTTTTGTGTAATCATCGTCCTTCAGAAGCAGAGTAAGCAGAACATTTCTGATCAGATCAGCCCCTCTCCTTCCAGATTATGCTTGGATCAACATGGTACAAATATTAGTTAAATTAAAGTAAATTTCATTTCATGTGCTTGTCTCAGTTCCTATGACAAAGCAGTTAATTATAAGAAATGTAAAAAAAAAGATTCTTTAAATTTATATTAAAATTGGAGTGAGCAGAAAAAAGTGAGCAGCGTTATGCAGAGTCAAACCCAGTTATGCAATTGAGATTCTGTGGTCGAAGTTTTCCATTTATCTCAAAAGCTTAGAATAAAGTTCCATGTGGCATGGAAATGTCCTTGTTGGTCTCAATAGGAGAACGGGAATCAGAAAGGGTAACAGAGTATTGGACTTGAAAGAACATAATCAGAAAAACATAAAACACCCAGTTAAATTTGCATTTTGGATAACACAACGAATAACTTTTTAGTCAAAGTATGTCCCAAATATTGCAAGGGACATAACTATACAAAAAAATTTTGTTATTTACCTCAAGTTAAAATTTAATGGATATCTTCCTCTATTTTTATTTGTGTAATCAGTGACCCTAATTTGGGAGTCAAAAACTGCCCCCAGAAAAGCCATGTAGCATCAGCATTTTCAGAATTTTCTTATGAGAACCATTTTTGAACAACTTTGATTTGCATTTTCATTTACCATGTGCCAAAGACATTACCTTTACCTCTAAGCAATCATATTTTCCTTACGGCAGCCTGTACCTTCTCAAATCTTTTACATTTGTGGTAATTGCATTTATAAAAAAAAACCTATGAGGCATATAAGATTCTTAGCAATTCTGTTTTTCTCTTATTTTCCTAATGGGTGGTTTACAAGGAGGGGTGGCTGGTACCATGTATTCTGGGCTGTCGCATCTGAGCTTTCTTTCTTGCCGGCATGAGGACCCAGCTGTCATTCTGTGGTGTCAGCTTGTGGGGCTATCCCTTTGGGAAGAGCAGACAGTTCCCTCTCAGAGAAGGGAAAGGCCCCCAGAGGTCAGCAGAGGCACCTGTTAGGCTTTGATAGTGTTCCAAAGTGAAGTCAAAAGGCCTTGCTTTGCTATTTATAATAGGAAAGGACAAAAGGGCTTTAAAATCTTGAGACAGCTGATCAAGCCAGAGCACAGATACATCTTGGCGAAAGAGAACAGATGCAGCTTCTGATGAACTATGTATAGGATCAACCCGGGAGTTCTCCTCCATCATTCTGACGGGTGCAGAGCATCAGCACATGTGTCACCTCTCCATGGGTCACTGCAAGGATGTCTCTCTGATTTTTTGGTTGCCATATGAACCAAATATTTTGGGTTTATTTTGCCCTGCTGCATTGAACAATATGACATTTTAGTGCCATTCTAAATTTGAATCTTGCTAGACTATTATCACTTTCCCTGACAGTGGTGGTGGTCTTAGTGGTGTTTTGAGAAAATAAACAAAGATCCAAAAGCATATAAGATATTGTGACCAAAATTATAATATTTTAATAAAATATTTGCCAAGCTGTTCAATTTTTTTCAATGTCTGCTTATCTGTCCCAAGTATGATTAATATCACATCAAGACCAAAGTATCTGATAGAATGCCTAGGGGAAGTTTTAGACTTGGAAAATAACTAGGACCTTTTCATTCTTGAGAATCTTCAGAACGTAAATCATGGGTCGCATCTGCTTCCAAGCAGAATCTGACGCCAGTAAGATCAAGGGTTTATCTTGCACAGGGCTTTATTGAAGCTGAATTGTACTCATGGTCTTAAAGTATATGGAAGAGCAATCGATATTATTCCACTGAAGGAGGATGCACAGAACAGCTCTTTGTAAATGGCTTTTCAACCTTACTCCCAGCTATTCTCTGGCATATGTCTGATATTGTTGAATGTCTTTGCACCATTCTCCTTACTGTTCTCACTGCTTGGAAACCACATTTGCCACCACCATAAATGTTTTCCCCAACTGTTTCACTTGACAAACTCTTACTCTTTCCTTAGGGCACAACTCAAATATCACTTCTGTTTAGTGTAACCTTGGCTCTTGGGTTTACCCTATAGAAGCCCTGACCTCAGGCTGGGCTAATATTCAGGTACAGGCATTAGTCATGGCAGCCTGAGGCAGTACGAATGGGTGGAAAACCCATTAATTGAAAGATTAATTTAAAGTTGAGATTGGGGAGATAACTCACAACCATGTCAAACAGCAAAGCAAGAATAGAATAAGTTGTAAGATTATTAACTGAGAGCATACGAAATGAGTTTTGAAGGGTGAATTATTCATGTCTGGAATTGTAAATCAGCCTTGAGATGTCCTTTTTTTAAATGTTGTATATGGCATAGAGCCAACTAGAAATGGTGAAGTCCCCTTGACTGATCACAATTTGTTGTTGTTTCACATGTTGATTTTGTCTTTACTCTGAGTTGTCAGCTCTAGATCCAGAGTCCTTGTCTTTTCTATATTCTCGCAATATCTACCATAATATAAGGCACGTAGTTAGCTCAGTCTTTGTCGATTGATTCGTTACCAATGAACCTGCAACTTCTTCAAGGGGGTAATGTAGATTTCTGACTTTAGGTATAGTTTTTACTTTTTACAGTGGTGGTGACTAACTTCTTAGCAATCTGTGTCCTTGGACAATGACATTTTATAGACTATCATTATGTCTTCTGCTCAAATATGTTTTATTACCAAAGAGAGTGGATTCAAGTGTCTACCTCATATAAGACTGTGTATATAAGAAGCCAGTTTCAAGGAAGTATGGAACACAAACTATATCAAACTGTTATTCCTGCTTCAACATCTGTAATATGTAATATGATAAAACCAGATTCATTTGAAGATTGAAGGAATTGTCGATAGAGTAAATATGTCAACAGGGTATATTAGAGCCTAAGACAGGAGAAGTTGAAAATAAAAGAAATAGAGTCTATCTATAGTTTTACCCTGGTGGGTGAAAAAAGGAGATTAAGTTGTGAGTCCCAAGAAATTCATGATGTTTTATGGCCACCATGAATCATCCTCTCCTCTTCCCATGGATCTTCCCTAATTTACCACCCGTTTTCCAAAGACGAAAGACAGAAAAATTCCAATTTAAGTGCAATCAGGATTGCACTTGATTTTCCATACCTTAGGACTTGCTACTCAGTGTGTTCCAAAGTCCGGTGACATGGGCATCACCTGGGAGCTTGTTAAAGATGCAACCTCTCTGGCGCCACCCCAGACCTACTGAATGAGAATCTGCATTTTAATAAGATCCCCAGGCAATTCACATGCATTCATTAAAATCTGGGAAGCTCTGGCCTAGGGTAAGCAACACATAGAGTGTCAGCCTTCAGGAGAATCCACACTAAGACATTTCAAAATCACTCCAGAGAATAATTGCCCGTTCACTCTTGTTCCCATAGGAGTTTTGGCTTGAACCCTATATCATTATGTTCTTCCCAACAAAGTTTCTCCCAGCCTTTGCACAGTTCCTGTAGTCCTTGAGATGATCAGCTCCCTATTCATTTTTTCATTCCTCATTTACCAACCATCTTGATCAGCAAGAATGGCCAACTGACCTGCTACCCACTATCTAATTTATCATTACCTTTTGCCTTACAGTCTTTCTCCCTTAGCAGTCTGTAGTGTGTTCTCAGGTTGCAGGCAAATGGGGAATATTTGGATTTTCTGTGTCAACATTGTTAAGATTTCTCTTACATACTTTCATTTGGAGAGGAAAAAATGAGGGCATAACTTTTGACCTAACCTGCTCTGCCCAGTACCTGAACAATAAATGGCTCTTTTAAGGGAGAGTAGCCCAGGAGGCTGACTTCTGGGTGTATATCAGGTAGGCTTCCTGCCTTCAGCCTTCTAGGTGGGTTTGGCCAGGGGAGGGAACATGTGGACACTAAAGGATGAGAAGAAAAAGAAGTCTGGGTTGTTTTTCCTTCCACTTCCCTACAGCTCCTCCCCTTGCCCTTTAGGCCTAGGGGTGGTAACAGCTTTTTGTTTTGGTTTGGTTTGGTTTTTTTGTTTGTTTATTTTCCATGATCCTTAATTACACTTTATTATAGATTTTCATAATTACTTTTTTGTTACTGTTATTAATACTTAAGTGCTTCACCATCCATTATAGGCTAGTGTGATCCTGCCACACTTTTGCAAATAGTGTCATCATTGAAGTCTCTTCAATTTCTTCTGCGTCCCCTTTTTGAGTAGATCCTAACTGATTTAGTCATCTTATTTTCTCTGCTCTCTCAGCTTAGTCCAAAGAAGTACAATGGAGTACACTTGGAAGTTCCAGTTACTTTTAATTAGATCATTTTTCACTTTGCACCTCTCTGGCCTATTCTGCAAGAGACCACTCTCAGTGCTCCAGGTCAACGCTTCCTTAATTTTAATGACTGTGTACAAATCACCCGAAAGATCTTACTTCAATGCAGCTTCTGCTCAGAGATCATGGGTAAGGCCTGAACTCCTTGACCTCTAATAAGGTGCTGCCAATACTGGGGGCCCACAGACCACACATGCTTTGGGATCCAATTCTAACACTGAAGACCATGAGATATGAAGGAGCGCAGTGATTCTCCAGGTGCCGTTGGTTCTAGACGAGTAGCATCAGCATCACCTGAGAACAAGCACGTTAGAAATGCAAATGCTGAGCCAGGCGCGGTGGCTCACGCCTGTAATCCTAGCACTCTGGGAGGCTGAGGTGGGCAGATTGTTTGAGCTTGGGAGTTCGAGAGCAGCCTGAGCAAGAGCGAGACCCCGTTTCTACTAAAAAATAGAAAGAAATGATCTGGACAACTAAAAATATATATATATATAAAAAATTAGCCGGATATGGTGGTGCATGCCTGTAGTCCCAGCTACTCGGGAGGCTGAGGCAGGAGGATCGCTTGAGCCCAGGAGTTTGAGGTTGCTCTGAGTGAGGCTAATGCCATGGCACTCTAGCCTGGGCAACAGAGCGAGACTCTGTCTCAAAAAAAAAAAAAAAATTAAAAATGTATTAAAAAAGAAAAAAAAAAAGAAATGCAAATGCTGAGTGACCAACCCAGGCCTACTGGAATCAGAAGCTCTGAGGTGAGGGTCAGCAATCTACATAGGTTTTAGTAAGCCCTCCTAGTGCTTCTGATTCTTGCCTTAATTTGAGAACCACTGAAATAAAAGGTAGTACACTTGCAATAATTATTTTTGAGTTATTATTATTTGAGTGACTTCACATAAAACAATGCATGCCTTCCTCAGAATAAGTTTACTCAACATAGAGACAGAGTAGCTATGAAATTTAGGAAGTTGACATTAGCTACACCGACAGAATTTTAAATTTCTGTTATTGTCATATACAACACTATGAAGGAAAAGAAAATTACCAATCTATGTGTTTTGAAGATAACAAATTCCCTCAAGATTCAGTTCATTTGAGTCATACTTATAACTTGCAAGTCTATGCTAGGTGCCGTAAGAGACACAAAGATCAGTTATCAACTTTTGTCTTATATAACTTATAGTCTCATGGAGAAAAAAATCAAGCATTGGCTGGGACCACTGCAAGGCTACTCTCTAGGATTTCAACTATATAATTCAGCACATAAGGAAGTACCAGAAGCCTGTAAAAAATGCAGCTTGGAAAGAACATGTTTCCTGGATTTGAAGAAATATAAAAATCAGGATTCTTGGATAAAGAAGAGCCACAGAGATAAACACTATTGAGTTCTATTGTCTGGTTTAGCCCTGCTGTGAAGGTGCTTTTGACAAGCGTACCTTTTACATTGAGCTTTCAAATCACAGCATTTCTCTGATTACATGCCCACTAAGAAAATTTCTGGCTTTTGCTATTCCACTTGGTACATACCCAGAGGAGGACCATGCACTAGTATGACCAGTCCATTAGACAGTTGGTCTCAATCTAAATTAACATAATGGTATTTCAGGCTCATGTTCATACTCTTGTGAGCTTAAGAATTATGAGCAAAGCTTGACTGGCTATGGAACAATGACAAGATAGAATTTCCAGTTAGTGAGGCTAGAATCACTGGTTGAATCATAGCAAATTCTCCACCATAATGTTACCTCTACAGTTCCTTTGTGGATAACAAATTAGTCTCTACAGGTAATATCCATTTCAATATACAGCCCCTTTAACCACAAATGATTATATGACAAGGCCATGGGAGTTGTTATGAAATTGTTCTACCTAAAAGATAAATATTCAAAGGAAGACTTGAACACATCAGATTGGAATGGATACTCAATATCCAGGAAGATCAATAAAGCTTAGAAAATGGGTAGAATTTTTAAAATTGAAATATAATTCATATTCCATAAAATCCACCCTTTTTAAAGTGCACAATTTGGTGTTTTTCATACACAAAATTATGCAATCATCACCACTGTATAATTGTCAACATTTAGACTCCCAAATTGATCTATAGTTTCAATGCAATGCCAAGACCATTCAATGGGTAAAGAATAGTCTTTTCAACAAATGGTGTTAGGATAATTGGACAACCACATGTAAAAGAATAAAGATAGACTTCTACCTACACAATGTACAAAAGTAACTCAAAATGGATCAAAGATCTTGATTCAAGAGCTATAACTATAAAACTCTGAAAAGAAAATATAGGAGTAAATCTTTGTGACAGATCTGGCAACAGATTCTTAGATAGGACACAAAAGCACAGGTGACAAAAAAGGATAAATTGGACTTCACCAAAATTAAAAACTTTGGTGTTTCAAAAGACACTATCACAAAAATATAAAGACATCCCATAGAATGGAAGAGAATATTTTCAAATTATATATCTTCTAAGGAACTTGTAGCCATAATATGTAAAGAACAGTCACAACTCAATAATAAAATGACAAATAATTCAATTTAGAAATGTGCAAATGATCTGAATAGACATATCTCCAAAGAAGGTATACATAGGGCCAAACAGTGCATGAAAAAAATGCTCACATCATTAGTCATTAGGAAAATGCAAATCAAAACCTCAATGAGATACCACTTTACAACCACTAGGATGGCTATAATCAAAATGATAGACAATAACAATTGTTTGTGAGGGTGTAGAGACATTGAAACCCTTTTAACCTGCTGGTGGGAATGTAAAATGGTGCAGCTACTTTGGAAAACAATCTTGTATACCCTCAAAAAATTAAACATAGAGTTATCATATGGCCCAGTAATTTCATTCCAAGACAATTGAAAACATGTTCACACAAAACCTTATACACAAATGTTCACAGCAGCATTATTCATAATAGCTCAAAGATGTAACAACCCAAATGTCCATCAGCTAATTAATGGATAAACAAAATGTGATGTAGTCATATAATGGAATGTTATCAAGCCATAAAAACAATGAAATATTGACATATGCTGTAACGTTGATGAACCTTAAAAATATTATACTAAAGGAAAGAAGCCAATCACAAAAGACTACATGTTATATGATTTTATTTGCATGAAATGTCCAGAATAGACACATTTAGAGATGTATGAAGTATTAAATAGATTAGTGGTTGCTTAGGGCTGTGGGGGGCTGGGGGTTGGAGATACTAGGGAGTAATATCTAAAGAGTGTGGAGTTTCTTTTTGAGGTGAGGAAAAATGTTCTAAAATTGATTGTCGTGATGGTTGCTCAACTTTGTGAATACATCAAAAACCATTGAATTGTATATTTTCAACAGGTGAATTTTGTGGTGTGTGATATATCTCAATTAAGCTATTTTTTTAAAAAAAGTCAGAGAGAAACCAAGTTCTTGCCATTGTTGAAATCATTGGAACATGCTTTGTCTAAAGTCATTCCTACTATAAAACGTCAGTTATATGATCTAGACGAATCTCTTCCATGGTTAAATCAGTTTGAGTTGAGGTTTTGACCACTTGTAACACGGATTCATAACCAATACATAACGTGACAATGGCTCATCGGGAACAGTTGAGTGAAGACAGCGGTTGGAGGGCAGAGAAGCCAAATAGAGGCTATCGCCGTAGTTGAGAGGATGACAGGCAGGGAAAGGAGATGACAATCTGGATGTTGAATCCAGAAATTGAATTGAATTCTGACTGAATATAGGATGCAGTAGAAAAGGAAAAACTGGAAATATCTGAAGAGACAAATCTCAGTGAATTTGAGACCTCTACTGAACTCTGGGCCCTGGATGGCAAGGACAGTGTTTCATTAATCATCACTAGTCTAATCACTGACTAATCAGCATTAGTCAGTTTAGCTGCTATAATAACTCCAAAGCACCATTTGCTTTCAACAATCACTTCTTTCTTGCTCACATTATGTGTAGACTGTGAGTCAGCTGCAGCTCTTTCCAGAATATAGGCCGAAGGGGTAGGCCTTCCCTGGAAATATTACTCTCAGGAAAGAAGGCAGAGGCCAGAGTGCTGGCCAAACTTGCAATCCTTTTGGAAGCTTTTGTTCTCTTGTGGTATATTAATACATCAGATCTCATTCCTTTGTCTAAAACATGTCACGCAGTCAACAAAGCCCAAAGTCAATGAAGCAGAACAGTATTATTTTCCACGCAGAAGACACACTATAAATCATATAGCAATGAGCAGGGATGTATAACCTTCTTAAGGAGAAAGATGGAGTCAATAATTGTTAATGATAATATAATTTTCCTCAATTGCTTTCCCAGGCCTATCACTGGGACTGGTATATTGTGGATACTCAATAAATACTTATTTATCATTTGAAAAAATTAATTTATAAATTAACAACCACATGCATTAATAAATGGAAAAAGAACCTTTTGTGGATATGGGAAAGAAAGAGAAAAAGGTGAGTTTACATTGATTTTGAAGAACAAAGGGAGGCAAGGATGGAGATTATCCAACCAATAATCGTCAAGTTGGACAGAGAGAGTGAGAGTTAAGAGTGAAAGAGAGACATGAGATGTAAGCTGTGCAGTGAGATCACGAAGGAAGAGTATGTGCAGTGAGAAGAGATTTGGCTTATTAGAGCTATGGGAGAAACAGGTGCCCATAAAGATCAGTCGGAACGCGGTCAGAGACCAGAAACAATGCAATGTCAAAGGCTTAGAAAAGAAAAGGGAGCCAATACTGTCAAAGATACTTTTATAATCATTGAACCATGCCTCTTCAAAAACTCTAAATAAAGTTATGTCACTTCTTTTTCTACAGAGGTCTATTTAAAACAGGAAAATGAGTTTACTGAAGGCTACACGTAACAACAACCTAATTACTTTGATGGAGGGTAAAGAAGAGATAGTCTGAAGGAGAGAAAAAAAGATTCAAATCAGCTGAATTAAAAATTAAGACCAAGAAGCAAACAAAATTAATACGTATAACACACATATAACAAATGTTTAACAATAAATTTTAATTCCACATTATAACCAATTAAGAGGAAGGCAGTAAAAGTAATGGGAATAAGGAAGAGAGAAAATGGAAAAGAGATGCAGACATGGAAAAAAGTGAAGGTAAAAACAAAATTAAAATTAAAAACAAGGAAACAGTCTCAACCTAGTGGTTCTTAACGCTGGCTACAGATTAGAATCACCTGGGGAAATTTTTGAAAATACTGATGCCTGGGCTCAACCCTCAGAGATTACTGAATAATAGGCCTAGATTCAGAGCTGGTATTGGTTTGGGTTTTTTTTCCCCTAAAACTCCCTGGAGGTTCTAATGTGCAGCTTGGACTGAGAACCACTGTCTTAGAGGTACAGAGGAGAGATGGAGAGGCATATGGAATGGGGTAAATTACTTTGTCCCATCTCATGGTCCACTGGAACTACAGCCTCCAAGAAATCCTGGAAATGCAAATTAGCTGTCCAAACAGGTTAGCTGCTTTTTTTACCTTTAAGACAGTGAAAGCGATGACATAAATAGGGAGTTAGGAGTCAAATGCCTGAAAACCTAGTTATCATTCTAACCGCAAAGGCCTTAGCAAATTATTTAGTATTTCTGGGTCTGTTTCCATATCTGCAAAATGAAAAAGTTTAGGCAAGATAATTTCTAAGGCCACTATCACAGCTCTGATTTGAAGAGCTTTAGAAGGGGAGAGGGCAGGGAGGCCAGGGAACACTGGCTCTCTTCCAGACCTGTACTTAAGGAGCCGTGTACATTTCTGTAGCACGTGTTTTGAGGAAAAGCAAAAAGAGGCTGGGGATGGAAATTCAGAAAAGTGTGAAAGAAAAAGCTCTTTTAATTTCAGCATACAGGAGAATTTTATGTTAGGGGTTTTAAAAAAATGAATATTAGAGGGTGGGCAGTATTTTTTTTCATGCTTTGGGCCCTAAATTATTATTACGGCCCTGTTTTTCCCATTATCTACAAATAATCTGAAGTACCTTGAAGGCTGGACAAACTTAGCAGAGCAAGACAGCAAGACTTGTGTGGAACATGGATGAGAATGAGAACTATTTGGCTATTGAAAAGCAAAGGGAGTCTTAAGAGAGCTTCAGATTCTAAATCCTATTTGTATTTCTAGATACAGACAGAGAGGGAGAGGCAAGAAGGGAAATATAAAGGAAGAATAGGGTGAGGATGAGACATCTTCACTGGGCTCCAGCCCCATTATACCTCTGCTACTTACAAATGGCATTTGCCAGTCTGCCCTGGCCTTGCAGTTTCTAGGCCACCCCCTATGCCAAGGGGAAGAAAGGCTAATGGTTTGCCTGTCCCAGAGGCTGGAGGTCACATTGATTCTTTACTGAAGCTGGTCTAGTTTGCCCCATTGCAGATACTCGAGGCCTGAAAGGCTCTGGGAGAATTAAGCCTTCTCATTGCATTGCTTAGACTCATGGATCTTCCCATGTGAGCATAGTTCAGGAGCCACTTGATACATTTTTAAGGTGAAGAAGATCCATACATTATGGGAACGTTCATATAAATGGATTTGACTTATCTCTAACTCCCTTTCAAAAAAATCCAATTTATAATAGCATCCTATTTTGAGAAATAAATATGAATGAAAGAGGAGCCAATTAAAATGTCACATCCTCTTGCTTTTCCAGGTAGGATTAGTTGTTTCTTATCTGTGCTCCTCAGTTATTTCAACAATAGTTACCTTTCATCGAGTGTTAGATACAGCAATGGACTAAGTGTTTTACATGCACTTAATGCTTACAAAGCCCTAGGCTGTAAGAGTTATTATTTCTCCATTTTTTGGATACAAAAACTCAGACTGAAAGAGATCAATCCATGTGATGAAGACTGCTCAGCTAATAAGCGGCTGAACCGAAATACAGACACATAATGATTAACTCCAGAATTTCAACCATTGCAAATACTGCCTCTAACAAGTGTGTCTTCTTTAACATAATCCAAATTTCTGATTATGAAAGTCATGCATGACCATTGTAAGGAATCTGCATAAATTAAAAAAAAGTATTAAAGTACTAACCCTCCATAATCTTTCCTACCTCTCACATTAGACCTCAATTAATATTTTGATGTTTTTGTAATATTTTTAAAATTTTTATTAAAAATTGTTTCAGAAGATATATTATTTGAATTTCTCTCACATCACTGAATTCTCCATGAATGTAATTTTAACTGACTTAATAGTTCATCATAATTTACATAAAAAATCCCTGAACACTGAGCTTTCTTTTTTTGGCTGTTATAAATAATACTAAGATGAGCGTCTTACACATAAATCTTTGTTCCCACTTCTGATCATTTCCTTAGGATACATATCAAGTGGCTTATTCAAAATTTCTTCTCTGGGAATCACCTGCTCTACCCACAGATATCTCATATATTTATTAATATATTTAAACTGTGGAATTCCATCTTTTTGACCATAGCTAATTGATTCCGTGTTGTATGCCAGACCCAAATTCATCTATTTACTTTTGGAATTTGGAATTTTTAAATATTTTTTTATTTCAGCATATTATGGGGCACAAATGTTTAGGTTACATATATTTCCTTTGCCCCACCTGAGTCAGAGGTTTAAGAGTGTTCATCCCCAAGACAGTGCACACCGCCCCCATTAGGTGTGAATATACCCATCCCCTCCTACCCCCTCCCACCTGCCTGACACCCAATGAATGTTACTACTGTATGTGCACCTGAGTATTGATCAGTTAATATCAATTTGATGGTGAGTACATGTGGTGCTTGTTGTACCATTCTTGTGATATTTCACTTAGTAGAATGGGTTCAAGCTCTACCCAGGATAATACAAGAGATATTGTTTTTTGTGGCTGAGTAGAACTCCAAGGTATACATATACCACATTTTATTAATCCACTCATGTATTGATGGGCACTTGGGTTGTTTCCACATCTTTGCAATTGTGAATTGTGTTGCTATAAATATTCTAGTGCAGATGTCTTTTTTATAGATTGTCTTTTTTTTCCCTTTGGGTAGATGCCCAGTAGCGGGATTGCTGGATCTAATGATAGTTCTACTTGGAGTTCTTTGAGGTATCTCCATATTACTTTCCACAGAAATTGTACTAGTTTGCAGTCCCACCAGCAGTGTATGAGTGCTCCTATCTCTCTGCATCCATGCCAACATTTATTGTTTGGGGACTTTTTGATAAAGGCCTGTTCTCACTGGAGTTAAGTGATATCTCATTGTGGTTTTGATTTGCATTTCCCTGATGATTAGAGATGTTGAGCATTTTTTCATATGTTTGTTGGCTATTAGTTTGTCTTCTGTTGAAAAGTTTCTGTTCATGTCCTTTGCCCACTTTTTCATGGGGTTGTTTGATTTTCTCCTGCTGATTTTCATGAGTTCTATATAGATTCTAGTTATCAGCCTTTTATCAGATATGTAGCATGAGAATATTTTCTCCCATTCTGTAGGTTGTCTGTTTCCTTGAAGTGTAAGTCTGTTATCCATCGTGACTTGATTTTTGTGAGAGGTGAGAGGTGCAGATCCTATTTCAGTCTTCTACATGTGGCTATTCAATTTTCCCAGCATCATTTACTGAATAAGGATTCTTTCCCTGGTGTATGTTTTGCCTGCTTTGTCAAAGATTAGATGGCTATATGAGGATGATTTTATACCTGGGTTCTCAGTTCTATTCCATTGGTCTGTCTCTGTTCTTGTGCCAGTACCATGCTGTTTTAGTTAATACAGCTTTGTAGTATAGCTTGAAGTCTGGTAAATTGATGCCTCCCAATTTGTTCTTTTTGCTTAAGATTGCTTTTGCTATACGGGATCTTCTCTGGTTCCACATGAAGCATAGAATTACTTTTCCTAGATCTGCGAAAAATGATGTTACTATTTTAATAGGGATTGCATTAATTCTGTAGATCACTTTGGGTAGTATAGACATTTTAGCAATGTTGATTCTGGTGACCTGTGAGCATGGTATTGTTTTCCACCTGTTTATGTCCTCTTCTATTTCCTTCCTCAGAGTTTTGTAGTTCTCCCTGTAGAGATCTTTTACCTCCTTAGTTAAATATATTCCTAGGTATTTTATTTTCTTTGTTGCTATTGTGAAGGGTATTGAGTCTTTGATTTGGTTCTCAGTTTGACTGTTGTTGGCATATATGAATGCTACTGATTTCTGTACATTGATTTTATAACCTGAGACTTTGCTGAATTTGTTTATCAATTCCAGTAATCTGATGGCAGAATCTTTGGAGTTTTCTAGATATAAGAACATATCTTCAGCAAAGAGTGATAATTTGCCCTCTTCTGCCCCCTTTTGGATGCTCTTGATTTTCTCTCTTGTCTAATTGCTGGGGCTAGAACTTCCAGCACTATGTTGAATAGAAGCGGTGATAGATGGCAACCTTGTCTGGTTCCACTTCTAAGTGGGAATGCTTTCAATTTTTCCCCGTTCAGTATGATGTTGGCTGTGGGTTTGTCATATATGGCTTATATCATATTTAGGTAAGTTCCATCTATGCCTATTTTTTTAAACCTTCTTATCATAAAATGGTGCTCAATTTTGTCAAACACTTTTTCTGCTTCTATTGAGAGGATCATATGTTCTTTGTTTTTACTTCTATTTATGTGTTGACTTTCATTTATAGTTTTGCATATGTTGAACCATCCCTGCATCTCTGGGATGAAGTCCACTTTGTCATGATGGATTATTTTTTTGATAAGCACCTGAATTCAGTTTGCTAGGATTTTGCTGAGAATTTTTGCGCCTAGATTCATAAGGGATATTGGTCTACAGTTTTCTTTTTTTCTTCTGTCTTTTCCTGATTTTGGTATCAGGGTGATGTTGGCTTCATAAATATGTTTATTAACTAGCTA
>CAUYSK010010470.1:0-40876 GCA_963575035.1 Avahi laniger | reverse complement strand
AGTTGGCCGATTAATTTCTTTCTATTTTTAGTAGAGACGGGGTCTCGCTCTTGCTCAGGCTGATTTCGAACTCCTGAGCTCAAACAATCTGCCTGTCTCGGCCTCCCACAGTGCTAGGATTACAGGCGTGAGCCACCGCGCCCAGCCCCACATTTTGATAGGGTCATTTGATTTTTTCTTGTTGATTTTCCTGAGTTCTAAGTAGATTCTTGTTATCAACCCTTTATTGGATTTGTAGCATGCAAAAATTTTCTCCCATTCTGTAGGTTGTCTGTTTGGTCTTGTGACAATTTCTTTGGCTGTGCAGAAGCTTTTTAATTTGATCAGGTCCCATTTATTTATTTTGGTTGTTGCTGTGATTGCCTTTGGGGTCTTCTTCATAAATTCTTTGCCTAGGCCAATGTCTAGAAGAGCATTTCCAACATCTTCCTCTAGAATTCTAATAGTTTCACTCCTTAGGTTTCAATCTGTTACCCAGCGTGAGTTGATTTTTGTGAGAGGTGAAAGGTGTGGATCCTGGTTCAGTCTTATACATGTGGCTATCCAGTTTTCCCAGCACCATTTATTGAATAAGGATTCTTTTTCCCAGTGTATGTTTTTGTCTGCTTTGTCAAAGATTAGGTGGCTATATGAGGATGGTTTTATATCTGGGTTCTCAGTTCTGTTCCACTGGTCAATGGCTCGTCTGGCAACCCTAACCCAGACTTTAGTGTTTTATAAAGCTTCCCCAGGGAGATCAATGTGCAGCCAGTGATTTCCAAATTTCAGTGCATCACCTTAGTAGTTCATTAGAATACTGATTCCTGGTCCCCACCTCTAGAGACTCTCAGTCTGTACATATGGGACAGGTCCCAAGAATTAGCATTTCTAACCTGCTCCTGGAGGAGACTCTGGCCACTGTGATTCTGACCACACTTCAGGTGGTGGCATTCTGTTCCCGAAGACCTGGGCATTGAACTCAAGTCTTCCCACTCCCACCCCATCCTTCCCACTGTGCACAGATCACATGGGTTTGATGCGGACACTTTGCCTATAGTGCTGACCTATTTCTCTCAGTTCTCATCACGGTTCTCTTCTCACGTCTCTTGTTTGTGGAGCTAGTTCCTTGGGTTTAACAGTATTTTACCAGTAATATGTTTTAGTCAGAAGCTAAAGCTAAAAGCTTTGCACTCTCCCCATGACTGACTATATGCAGGGTCTGCTAGGAATGAAGGGCCCCTAAGGTACCATCCCCGGTCTTAAAGGAATTTGTTATATCTGAGACACAAAGCATTATTATATTTGGAGAGAGAGGGGAAACAAAATAATAAGGCAGTTTGTATTCTTATTTCAGATTGAGAATTGTTTCCTGAAGAAATTAAAGAGATTCAGAGGGAGGGAGGGACATTGGAGGCCAGGAGCAGGAGGAAGAGGAGTGGGAACAGGAGGGAAGAGAACAATTATCCCGACACCTTCTGAGACATTGCTTTCCTTGCCAGGGGCTTTAGCTACGACCAGCAACTTATTGACTTTGTGATCTTGGAAAAGTTACCTGAACTCCTTGAGCCTCAGTTTCCTGTTGTGTAAAATAGTCACACTGATGCTGACTTTATCAGTTGGTGAAAGATTATGTATAATAGTCCTGAAGTGGTGGTTGCGGTACCTGGTGCTTGGAAGCACCCAGACTCCGCTGCCCCATGAGCTGGGTGGGTGATGTCAGAGAACAGATGTTGGGCCAGGCTCCTCCAGCTCCAGCTGATAAATCTCATCTTCCAGTTCCCTGAGACAAAGTAAATTGTATTTTTGTGGCATCTTCTAGTTTTTAGATGTATGTGAGTCATTTAAGAAAATAGTGGCCAGTGTCAAAAAAATCAAAAAACAATAGATGCTGGCATGGATGTGTGAAAAGGGAACACATATGCACTGTTAGTGACAATGTAAATTAGTACAATCTCTACGGAAACAATATGGAGATTCCTCAAAGAAATAAATATAGATCTACCATTTGGTCCAACAATCCCACTCCTGGGATCTACCCAAAGGAAAAGAAGTAATTTTATTAAAAAGACACCTGCACCCTTATGTTTACCACAGCATAATTCATGATTGCAAAGATAGGAAACCAACCTAAGTGCCTACCAATGGATGAGTGAGTAAACAAAATGGGACAGATATATTTTTATACATATAATATATATATATATCGCTGTGCCTTGTTTCAGTTTATCTGTTCTTGTTAGGCTGCAGTTTGTCTCTGTTCAGACTCTGGATTGGATTTCCTTGGGTCCAAGTGGCCACTCCGATCCATTTGATTGACATCTCTTGTGCAGCCTTTACACCAAGACCTTTTGATTGGGATCAATTCTCCTTCTTAATCTTGTCTTGATTCTATCCTGTATCAGAGCTTTATCTCAATTAACTGACACCACCAAGATTACTAAGTAGTTTACTTCTATTTCTAAGTAATCAGTATCATTCTTATTTTGTAGGTAAAGAAATAGAGACCTACTGAGGTCTCCAAACCATTGGACCAAACCAATGAGTGGTGGAGCCAGGTCCCTGGATGGCTATCCTTGGATGTCCCTAAATTCCGATTTTGTCTTCTTTTCCCTGACATGGTCCCATTGTCTTGGCATAATCCTTTGGGCTGGATCTGATTGGATGAGATGGAACAGGCCATGCAAAGAGGACAGAGGGCAGGGACACATACCTGGTGAAAGGCACCAGTCAGCAGGAAGGAGGAGTGCAGAGTGGGTTTGGCCGAGTTGACCAGAGCTGGGAAGCATGGTGAACTAGGCGGGCCTGAAACCCCAAGAGAGGTTTCAGAATCTCAAGGACTGAGCATGGGGTAGCATTTCCTGGACCCTTAGTCTGTACTATTCATTTGCCTAGAGCAGACCCAGGCAGAAAGAGGAAAAAACAATAATCAGCAGGCTCTGTGAGATGGTGTGTCCTCTGTCACAGGTGACACTGGGGCAGAGCATTGAGCTCACAGCTCTCCTTTGGAGCCTTACACGGCCTTTAAATTCCTTATTCCACCCAGTGGAAACAGTTCGCAAGTGAAGATTTCTGCACAGGCATCTGATGCTCGGAAGAGATTTGCTGATGTAACAATTATTTGCACTATTTATATTCAAATGTTCTTTTAAAAAACGCAGCCTCGAAATTTACTGATGGTAACTGTGTGCAAATCAGGAAACTTATCTCCTTTTTATAGGCTAAAACCAAATTACACTTTACATTTTTCTCACTTGCAGAATATTAGATTCTGATGTCTAAATGACTTGTGTTTATGAAAAAGGTGAATTTTAAGAACAAATTTTAAAACTGCATAAGCAGTTTAATGGGTGTTTTTAGAAAGTGAAAATGATCGGCCGTTAAGTATTTATATGAAACCGGAACTCACATCATCACGTCAGTTGGAGCTGAAGCCTGAACATCATCATGGCCCAGGTTTTTGTTTATAATCTCATGGACCACAGGACTGTTGAATGAAGTTCTAGAAAAAAAAAAGTTGGTTGATGTCCCTGTTTTTTCACTTGTTTTCTGACCTGTAATCTGAGATCTGATTGAGTTCTCAATATCCTGCAAGTCACAGACTCTATCCCCATTTAGGGACATGTTTGTAGTTGTCACATGGTTTTCAGTGTTCTTAATGAGCTGTTAACAAGCTGTCAATTACCTATGCAAATTAGGGAGGCCGACATCTAGAGGTGGCTGTGTCTGGAGTTAAAGAGTGCTACCTTGGAATGTTATGAAATCAATCATTCTTGCTTTAATAGCTGTCTTTACCCATGTGTCTCTTGTCATGTCTGGGTCTTTTTTCATTATAATACCTACCACATAAGAAAAGCCCTATGGGAATTTTGAAGGTGCTTAGAAAGGAGCTTACCTAAATCTTTCATAACTTTCAACTTGGCTTACAGACTGCCTTAAATGTAGGCTTACTTTTCCACCTCTGTCTTTCCAGACACACTAAAGCGTTCTGCGGAGCAGGAAAGGCATTGCTACTCCCGTGCCGATGGGAAGGCACTCCTGCTCACCTCTTAGCCCCAGATCTGGGAAACTATTTGAGATCTTTTGCCCATGTCTCCTCTACAGGAAATGTCTTTATTCCCTCCACCGTTTGGTGAACCCCTGGGCACAGTTACGCTGACAATAAATAAATCAAGCTCGTGGTAGGGATGACATAGGCAGCCTTGTTCACTGAACGAAGTTTGCGGAGCCCCACGTTCCAGGCACCCTGGATACAAGAGTGAACGAAAACAAAATCACCTTCATGGAACTGAAGACAGATAACAAACAAGAACCATAATAAATAAGGAAACGACACAAGGGTATGAGAAGGTGATGCATGGTATGGAAAGTAGAGAAAGAACACAGTAAGGAAGGTCTGGAGTGTTTGGGGAAGGTGGTTGCCATCTACATAGATGCTCAGGTGGGGCCCCATTGAGGAGGTTACATTTGAGCAAAGACGAGAAAGAAGTGAAGTTGTTGGTGACGGGACACCAGAGGAAGGGCATCCCAGACAGAGCCAACTGTCAGGGCAAGAGCAGGTTCCAGAATAGTACAACGGGCCCTGTGTGTAAGCTCCTTGGCTTTTCCTCTGGATAAAATGGGAAGCCATTGTTGTTGTGTTCCGCCCTCCCCACCCTCTCCCGTTAATGTTCTACTTGGAATAATTTTTAGATTTATAGAAGGGTGGCAAAGACAGAACAAGATTTTGCTCAGCTTTCTCCAGTGTTCACATCTTACACAGCCATGGCACCTTGATCAAAACCAAGAAATCAGCCGTGGTACAACACTATTAACGACACTTCAGACTTTATTTTGATTTTCCTAGTTTTCCCATTAGTAATCTTTTTTTGCCCTCCTGTTTCAGGATCCAGATTCATCCTTTCGGTCTCTCCTCAGTGTCCTCTAGTCTGTGACTCTTTCTGGTCTTTCCTTGACTTTGACACTGTTGAAAAGTACCCAGGAATTTTGTAGAACGTGTCTCAGCTTGGGTTTGGCTGATGTTTTCTCACGGATGTCTGCGGGTTCGGGTGTTGGAGAAGAACGTCACAGAGGTGATGTGCCCTTCTTGTCCCATTGTGTCAGGGGACACCTGAGAGCCACATGACTTGTCACTGGTGATGTTAACTTTGGCTACTTGAGTAAGGTGGTGTTGGCCAGGTTTCTCCACTGTAAAGTTACTATTTTTAGTTTTCCATATTCTATTTGTTGGGATTAAGTTGATAAATCCAGCCTACACTCAGGGGAGGAGATTTAAGCTCTGCCTTCTGGAAGGAGGGATTTCAAGGCATTTGGAGTCATGTGTTAATACAACCACAGTAATTTGAAATTAGGGGGTAGAAACTCTGAGACTGTGAAAATGTCCTATTGTTCCTCAAAACTTTGCTCACTAATTTTAGCATTCATCAGTGCACCTGGTCTATAACATTTTTTAATGCAATGTTCTAATGGTGATATTCCAGTTCCTTTATACTTCTGGTACCAGGTTCACAGCAAGAGTGACCTATCTCTTTGAGAAATGTGATTCCAGGATTCTGGATGGAAATAAGCTGGTCTGCAGGCCCCTGCAATGACTCAGGTAAAGGATAATGGTGGCTGGGACCAGGTCAAGGCAGTGCTCATAGGCCATGTGCTTGGATTCTGGACTTAAATGGAAAATATATTCAATAGGATTTCGTAGCAGATTGGTTGCAGAGCTGTTAGAAGCATGGAGATGCCATCATTTGAGAGGGGAAAGGTGGAAGATGTAGCATATTTGCTAGACTGTCAGCCAGGTGTTCAGTTGTATGGGGCATCTTAGTAGAGATGTCAAATAAACAGTCAGAAGACTGAGTTGAAAGTTGGGGAGAGAGATCCCTCTGATTACCTTTGAAACTTCTCCAAGCTGCATCTGAGATTTTGCCATAGGGTATCCTCAGTAAACATTCTTATTGTGAAGGTTGAAAGATGATCCACAAACTGAGAGAAGGTGTATGCAACATAGGCACTTAGAACAAGAATTGATGCAAATAATTCACTGAAATAAAACCCCTGAACAACAAATTCATAAGGGTGACAACATGCAATGAAAGCTGGCAAAAAATATGAAGGCAATTCACAAAAGAAGAACCCTGAGCAATCAATAAATTTGGAAAGATGCTCAGTAGTAATCAGAAAAATGTAAATGAATGCAACCATAGGATACCATTTCATACTCATGGAATCGCCAAAAACTAAAAGCTTTGATGATACCAAGTGTTGAAGAGAACATGGAGAAAGGAGATGGTTGCACACTGTTGTGAGGGTGTAAATTGGTATACTCCTTGGTAAAGCAACGCAAAGAAATCTAATAAGATTAGGAGGTGGTGAGGAATGTGCACCTTGCAGCCTCACTGGGAGGGATCACCCCTGGCTCTACCTTTCTTTAGTTGTGTGACTGTAGGCAGGCTAGTGAATCTCCGCATCTCAGTCTTCCCCCCTGTGAAATGGGGAAAATACTATGATCTACCTCATTGTGTTGTTCTAAGAATTAAATGAATGAATATATGTTAGGCTCTTAGAACTCAAAAAGAGTTAGCTATTGCTTGTATTGGTAGAGTTAAAGGGTTTTTCCCTCCCAGAAACCAGCAATTCTACTTTCATAAATAAAACCAAGGAAAAAATTCACTTAGCAAGGCAGATGCAAGAAAGTTCACAGCAGAATTGTTTGTTACAGTGAAGAAAAGAAAAAAAAAGGAAACAACCTACTTGCTCATCCTCAGGATGGAGAAATGTACACTGATATGTTAGTCATAATGAAATATTATAGCACAGCAAAAAAGTGTAAGCTAGAGTTACATGTTCTGAAGTGAATAGATTTAACAGACACTATTGAGAAAACCAGTAAATTACAGAATATACGCAGTCTTAACCTGCTGTGATATGTTATTTTGTTTGAAGTAGATGAAGAAAAGCTGGCCTCTGACAGATGCATAGTTGGAAAAGCAAAAAGTAGTTTAATAGTCTTTTCAGATAATTTTGAATATTTTTCTTTGATACTACAACAACATTTAGCAAGTAGTAGTATGCAAGAGTTAGTTGTAATGTGAAATCTGAAAACATATCAATGAGCTTTTTATATTTTGTTGTATTAAAATCCATTGTCCATATTGAACTTTGAAAGGAATTAATGGTGCACTAAACTCACGTGTGATTTTGCAACCTCATCGTTGGTCTTTTGGAATATAAATATATTAGTTCACTGAGTCATGCAGATCTTCCAAATACTGATACATTTAATTATGAAATATTTTAAAAACCATGCCAATGATATACCAGCAACCCCATCGGAAAATATTGTTAAGTATTGGGTCTCTGTCACACTTTCAGAGGTAGACAGACATTTTCTAAAGTTCAAATATTTTAATTTGAATCCTGATATTATCAGTTGATTCCTTGGAAAGGACAGGCTCATTTTATCCAATTTTGAGAAAAAATGTCTGTTAAATACTCAAGTCTGAATAGCCATAATTTTTCTGTCAGATTTTTTTTAAGTAAAAATATTGTTGCATGAAACAAGTGGCTAGTTCAACTTGCAACTCAAGCCATCAGTCACGCACTTCGTGGTACAGCAGAAGTGCTCTATGTGTACTTCCCGTTTCTTTACACAGAAAATTGCAAGAAATGCAGGGAAGAATCCAGTGGCTACCAGAAGAGTTTGTGCCACTGTTTTGATTCATGCTTAGACACCAGCAGTTTCGCCAACTGTAGTTTTTGCACCATTAGTACAAATGCCAATAGAGCAGAAAGAGGCACACAATGTCTTACTACTACTATGGGAATAATTTTGACCTTGTAGACACCTTTTCAGCATTGTGATCCCAGACTGCTCTTTGCAAACTACTGCTCTAAAACAAGTCTAGTCATTTTGGCTGGTTGATTGGTTTACCTACTGTGCTCACACGCCCTCCTCAGGGAATTGCTCCAGCTCTCAATTTCTCAAGTGTGGGTGGCAGGCCATATAATTTCTCTCTTCTCCCCAACTATGGCAATGACTCTTTCAAGAAAGGGCTAGAACTTAGCTAGAAAGCACTCAATCCACCAGCAAGGTGGTGACCTATGAGTTCTCTTTCTGGAGAGTGTAAGTCACAGAGATGTATCTAGCTGGGCAGTCGTGGCAGTAGAAATGGAAGCCATATTGAATGGAAGCCATTTTGTCCACCTAAATGTTGACCAGGAAGCAGAGGAAGCTAGCACGTTGTCTGTAGATGGAAGCTGGAAAATGAAGCTGTGTAGAGGAGGCCGAGGATGATGGCCCACAAAGTGTCCCTCACAAAAGCCAGAGCAAGAGTTAGGAATAGAGAGATAGAGATGAGAGAAACAGAAAGAGAGAAAGAGAGAGAGAGATAACCGACTCCCGATAAAACCCCTTTTCCTTATGTTAATTTGATTGCATTTCCTAACAACGTAGAACATGACAAAGGCTCCAGGGGAAATTCAGACAAAGTGAAGAGGGAATTAAAATCTTGAAGTCTTTAATTATGAGAATGCACCAGGACTCTTAAAAACCGCCATTAGAAATTCACTGAAACAAAATTTTCAGAACTTTTGGATGGCACAGGAAGTATAGGTCTATCTTTTTTTCATTGATCTCAAGAGGATATTTTATGTTAAAAATAGATTTCGATATCAGAGTCACAACTTAAGATTCTGACCTTGGCCACCACTAACCCTGAGTGCTCTGAAATGTACAAAAGCTCTGGAGGCCAGGACCGAGTGAAGTCTTTCTGACATAAACCCTCCTCAGGATTCCCTCTGAAACAACCCTCACCAGATTGCCTGCTAATCGCCTCCATTGTATCTCTGTGGTCAGAATGCCATTCTGGCTTTATTTTCTGTTTTCTATTTGTACATAAGATAATCTTTTTTTATTTCCATCTGCAAACTCTAGGGGGTAAATTTTGAGCATGATGCGCAGAGGTTTAGCCATGGGACTCTCATTACCGTTAATGGGAATGACAGCACTGAGTTTCAGAGCACGAGAACATTTACCCTCAGATGATAGTGTTTTGTGGTTGGATTTTTAATTGTATTTACAAATAAAGCTGACATACAAACAGCAGTAGCTCCCAGGAAGACAGCATTTTAGAAAATAGGTGGGAAGTCGGACTGTACTTGGATACCCAGCCGAACGCAATTCGGAATTGGAGAGGGGTGGTGTGAGTCTCTGCATCTTTCATTATCACTATTCCCATTGCAGTAAAATGCACATAATGTAGAAGTTACTGTTTTTAAGTGTACAGTTCAGTGACATTTAAACACATTGCAATTGTTGTGAAAACATCACCATCGTCCATCTCTGGAAGTTTTTCATCTTCCCAAACAGAACTTTGTCTCCATTAAACACCCACTCCCAACTCCCCCTCTCTCCAGCCCCTGGCAATCACCATCTACTTTGTCTTTATGAGATTGACTCTAGGTACCTCAGGTAGGTGGGATCATACAGTATTTGTCCTTCAGTGACTGGCTTATTTCACTTAGCGTAATGTCCTGGAGGTTCATCCCTGTTGTAGCGTATGTTGGGATTGCCTTTCTTTTTAAGGCCGAACAATAATTCATTGTGTATGTATATAGTGCACTTTGTTTATCTGCTTATCAATTGATGGACACTTGGGCTACTTCCACCTTTTGTCTATTGTGAATAATGCTGCTGTGAACACAAGTATACAAATATCTGTTTGAGTCCCTGCTTTCAATTTTTTTTTTGATTATATACCCAGAAGTGGAAGTGCTGGATCATACAGTAATTCGATGTTTAATGTTTTGAGGAGCTACACACAGGGACTGCACCAGCAATGCTGCGGAGGTCCGATTTCTCCCCATCTTTGCCAACACTTGGTCGGTTTCTGTTTTGTGCGTTTTGGTGTGTGTGTTTATTTTTTGAATAATGGCCACCCCAATGAGTATGAAGCTTTTCTACGTCTTGATAAACACACAGACAGACCATGTATTCTTCCATTCATTTATTTTTTCTTTCCTAGTCCCACTGTCCTCAAGCTTTAAAACTCAGAAAATACTCCCTGAACCCCAGAATTGATCAGGCGTCCCCACCTGAAGCACCCCAAATGCTCTCAGTCTGCTTCTGTTGCTATGTGTGTCACGTCATTTCTAACTTGTGGATTTGTGAATTATAAGTTGTCTCCCTCATGTCCCTCCGTGCAGTGGGTAAAAGCAGCATCTGTCCTGCATACCTACTCGGAATCTAGCACCTAGTAGGTACTCAACACATATTTACTGAATGAATGCATTTAAAGCCATTCTGTTCTGTGTGACAAATGAATCTTTAAATATGAAGAACAAAAAGGCTTATTACCAGGATGAGTATATCAAAATTCAGATCGTGCAGTAACAAAATAACACGACTGTAAACACAGAGATGAGAAAAAGTAAATTGACTAAATTATTAGTGTCATTTTGATTTCAGAAAGTGCTGCTTCTTTACACATAAACAGTTACAAATGCAGCCTATAAAAGTTAATATTCATAACATGATTATTTTTCAATGAAAGTATTAGGGAAACACAAAATAATAATAATGGTGGTACGCAGGGGCGGGCTTCCATGGTAACCCCGGCACATCGATTTAAGCGTTTAAGCAAGGAGCCGCGGCACTTTCAGACGGGAGCCTCTGCCACCCGATCTCAGAGTGACCCTCAATGAGTACATGGAAGATCATGATTACTTGCATTTCTTGATTACTGATTATTTAGAAGCCACTTTGGAAATTGCAGATAGCTTGCTTGCCCAGGGGAATTGCAATCCAAATGCGATAAACAAGGTGGAAGCTGTGTAAGGAGGGTTAGACAAAATCCACTGGAAGGATCCAGTTTTAACGTTACTCTTTTCTGCATTTTTATTCTGTCCTTCTTTTCTCGCTTTTTGGTTTACTTTCTGGTTAATTGTAAATTTTTAAGGGAGGCGTAGACAAGTGTGTTGTGAATGGAGGCGGTGGGGAAAGGGCATTAAGCGTATACTAGGCTGAGGGAATTGTGTGAGATGAAAACGGGAATGCGAAAGAAGGGGATGTTTAAGGCTTTGGGCCCTGGGAGAAGATGTTAGAGATGGTAGGTCAGTGCTTTCGTTGTAGAGGTGATGCGAGTGAGGATCTGAAAGAGAAGGGGTCTGGACAGGAGCAACGGTCATACCGATAGCTAATAGCAGAATTGGATGTATTAACCCAGGTGTGCTAGTTGTAGGGTAGAAGTAGGAAGATGATATTAGGTATAAAACTAAGACACTGGCAATTGGGAGTGAGCGACGCTCATACAGATGGATTATAGCCCTGGAAGATGATAAAGGTGGCTGAGCTTGGACTTGCGCTAACTCAGTCCTCCTGAGATGGGCCATGTGGAATCTCCCAACAGAGCTGGTACCCTCCAGGCACTGTAGGACAACACAGGGGGTCCAGTGTACTCAGAGGGGCCAATAAATATGTTTAAATTTTAATTTTCTTGATAATCAGAAGAAAAATAGAAATATAATAATAACAAATGTGTAGTAATGAACCCACCATGCATTATTTGCACCTCTATAACCAATACAGCTATTACTATGAAATATTAATATAATATATATTTATGGAGGAAGGACAAACAAAGGCAAAAGCTATAAAATATAATTATATATATATATTTACAGAGGAAGGGCAAACAAAGGCAAAAGTGCCTCAGACCCACAAAAATCACGATGCAGCCCCGCCTCCAAAGTTCATGATCCCAGCTCAAATTTCTCACTGAGTACTCCTGTATCAGTTTATGGGAATAAATTCTTGTGAGTAAGCTGAGCTCCAGATCCAAGATCAGAAGACTGATGATATTTCTATATTATTTAAGACTTTCAGTAGTAAGCAGCAGAAATCAATTGAAATTGGCTTAAGCAAAAGAGAGTATTCGTGGCTCCTAAAACTGAAAAATCTAAGGGTCTCTGACTCAGGTACAGTTGGAACCAGATGCCCAAGCGATGACATTCAGAATGTGTGTCCCCTCCCCTCTACGTGCTACTCCCCTCTGCACTGGCCCTGTTCTCCGCCAGACTTGCACCGGAGAGATGCTCATCTGCTCGGACCTGACATCCCACCATGTGAGCTTTCTCGGGGGTTCCAGCACATGCCCCAGTAATGGGACGTTGCCTGGAACTATGCTAGGTCTTTATTTGCATCATCTCATTAAATCCTCAGCTCCAGCCTATGAGATAAAATCCAGTCTTACTCCCCTTCTGGAAGCAAAGACACAGAGGATTCCAGAAATGAGCTCAAAGGTAGCCCTGAAATTCTCTGACTTGCACGGGCTCAGCTTTCTCTGGCAGAGCAACCGGGATCCTCACCTGACACCCAGGGCTCTCTGCAGTTGGACTCCAACAGTCCCTGTCAGCCCTGGGGCCTACTCTTCCTTCCTGCTTCACTGGAGCCCTCTCGAGTCTCCAGCTTTCCTACCTCTAGACATTGGCTCCTACTGTTCCTGCCCCAGCTGCCTTCCCTCTCCCCTACACATCTTCCTCCCAATCCCCAAAGCTTCCCATGATACTGCAGAGGACGGTGATCTCCATTAGTCTCCCTGCCCCAGATTTTGTCCGCTTCCCCTCAAGACCCTTAGCCCATTATTTTATAGAGCAGTGGTCCGCAACCTTTTTGGCACCAGGGACCACTTTCATGGGAGACAATTTTTCCATGGACTGGAGGACCAGTGGGGGAGTTGGGGGGGAATGGTTTTGGGATGATTTAAGGACATTACATTTACTGTGTGGTCAAACCTCTCTGCTAATGATAACTTGTATTTGCCACTGCTCCCCAGCACTAGCATCACCGCCTCAGCTCCACCTCAGATCATCAGGCATTAGATTCTGATAGGAACGTGCACCCTAGATCTCTTGCATGAGAAGTTTACAGTAGAGTTCGTGCTCCGTGAGAATCTAGTGCTGTCGCTGATTTGATGGGAGGTGGAGCTTGGGTGGTGATGTGAGAGATGGGGAATGGCTGTAAATACAGATGAAGCTTCACCACTCACCTCCTGCTGTGCAGCCTAGCTTCTAACAGGCCACGGACTGGTACCAGTCCACAGCCTGGAGGTTGGGGACTGCAGCTGTAGAGTAATGATTATATGGATGTCATTTCTCCTATTCGAGAGGTCACTTCTGGAGAGCTGGGCTCAGAGTGCAGTGACCTTCGTATCTCTTTACTCCACTCCCATGTCCTTAGAAGCCTCCATAGTACCTGTGGTCCAGAAGGTGCTCATTAAACATGAGTTCATGAATTAATAACCTGGCTCATTGGGTCTCCAAATTACCTTAACTAAAAGGGCTGGCACACGGGTAGGCTTGTGAACGTAGCGTGCAGATGAGAGCAAGGAAATTTAGAAGCAGAGAACAATAAAATGTGAAAGGAGCCAAGGAAATAAAGTTTCTATACACTAGCAAGCTTTAAGCTTAAAAGATATTATTATCTATTTCAACTACTCTGCATCCTACTAATTTCCCCAAGAAGAGATCAGGATACAGAGAGGTGAAAAGATTTGCTCTAGTAATTAGCAAAGATGTTAGCTTCCATTTGTGAAGGCTCTGTCTCAAGCGAGGCCCCAAACGCAACATTTCCAATCTTCACAATGACCCGCAGGAAGAGTGTAATTGTTTTGATTTGACAGATGAGAAAATGGAAGTCTGAGAGGTAAAGTGTCTAATGTCACAATGCCACTAGCGAGAGGCAGTGCCGTGATTTGAATACAGATGTGCCCCACAAAAATTAATGTTTTTTCCCTTCCCCCATATATCATACTGTGTTGTTGGCCATGCAGCTGGGACTAAAAGTGGGGCCTCTTCACTCAGAGTCCAGTGCCTTTGATACTATTCTAAACCCTGGTCAGTGAAGACCACTGTATATTAACATAACTCACTTTCTTAATATATAATATTTCCACCAATCACCATGAGCCATTGGGGCCCTACTCAATTCTCTTTATTGGTGAAGGTTATCTTTGACATAATAAGAAGGAAAAATCTTTATTGAAGAGAAATAGATGGCAATTTTAAGACAATTTAAATGTAGAACACAGGAATGTGTTCATGCTGAAAAGGAAGGAATATGGACCCGGAACCTCAAGCCAGGGATAGCTCACCACTCCTTTTTCTCTTGTCCTGATCCTCTGGCCCCAGCCTGCCCATTCATCTTTTTCTTACACTGATATAAAAAAATCTTTACTGTCCTTTAGCACAAAGCAATGTGGCCTTAGGGCTGAGAGGGCAGAAAGATAAAGTTGGGAAACCTGGAATTGTGGAGGTTAGCAGAACCTCTACTTTTCTATGACTCAGCCTAAAATATTGTCACATGCTTCTCTGGCCCATAATGTGATTACATTATGTTTTACTATACTTACTAGTATTTGGAATATCTTTGTATTGATCTGCTTACTTCCTTGCTGGCTCTGCCCCATCCCCCTGAAATGTATGTAAACCTAGACTTCACAGCTGTCTTGGTCACAGGTACACTGCTTGATATACAGTTGTTATTGAAGGAAAGAATGGGCCACTGTTGAAAAGATAAGTGTAATTAAAGCCATTTAATGGGACCCCATGGTCTAGCATGCCTAGACAACACCCTGGTCTCTCCTGGCTCCTATGTCCAAATAGATCTGATTTCTCCATGTCTGCTGGGCCCTGGGCCCTGCAGGGAAATTAGGAAGTCTCCAGGGGACAAAGTAGAGGAACATCCTAGGCCAAGGGGTCACCATGAAAGAAGGGGATACCAACCTTGCATCTTATTGTTGCCTTGACTTTGAAAGGCTCCTTGGAAAGTTCGGAACTGCATCGAAAAGTGATTAGGTGGGACTTTTTAGAGGGTGGCAACTGCACCTTGATTCGTAGATGATTGAAAGTGGATACCTGCTCATCTGGTGGGATCCTAATCAGAGCTGAACACCTCTTTCACTCAATAGGAATTGTCATTACAATCAATGGTTTGTACTGAGTGTAAATCTCCCAGTCCAATCACTAGGATGTGATCAATGAAACAGCTTTTTTGATATCAATAGGAAAATGGTGTATAAGGTAAGTCAATGGGGAAAGTTTCCAATTTTCCTCAGCAAACTTTTGATTCTTTGGCAATTTGAAAATTGGAGTGGCATGTGCAGCGTGCCCCCCACCCCCACATCGACAGCTTGCTCTTTGGGAAGCCTCTCCCCGTCTCTCACCAATCTGTGAGGTTTCTTGGTTTCAAATGTCAGCCTCTTACCCTGTGGCAGATAGTATGGAAGGAACGTTGTGTTGTGTATGACATATAGCAGGTAGCTTTTCTTTCATTTACTTGTAATCACTTAAAGAGTGGGGGGGGGGAAAGAAAGAACACCCCAAACAGCCTCCCATCCCTTGATATTTCATCAGCTGCTGCGTATAATCAATGAGGTTCCCGAACAGAAATCGAGCTGCTGTGGCCGCTCTTAGAGCCTACAATCAGCGTGAGAGTTTTCTGATGAGTTTGATATTCAACTTATCCAGATGATTCTTTTTGGACTAATTAGGACTGGGGGAGCTTGGAGAAATGCAGAGGTTGGTCGGGACACAGCTGCCTTAGAATTGCGAGGCCTGGTGGGGATGCCCCAGCGTAGGGAGAAGTCGGTAGTGCATGGGAGGTTGACTCACGTGGTGGCCAGGGGGCCGGAGAATGTAGGTTTTGTCCTGCCTGTTAGTATCCTCAATTGCTAGGTAACTATGGCCACAACTTGCATCTCAGGGTCCACCAGGAGACAGTGTGGTCAAAATCCCCTCTCTGCCACTTACCAGCTGAATAACCTTAAGAAGTAATGGTGGCATTAATATTAATGGTATGTGCAATAATAGTAACAGCAACAATACTAGAGCTAGCATTTTAAGCATTTAACTACATGGTGAATATTGTCTAAGTGTCCTCCATGCATTAAGTTATTAAATCTTCACAGCATCTCTCTTAGTTGCCGTTAGTATCGCCATTTGACATATAAAGAAACAGAGGCATCTCAAGGCCAAGTGATTAGCCCAGTCACACAGCCAGTAGGAGATGACCAAGTGTTGAACCCAGGGACTCTGATTCTGGAGCCCAACCTCTTTATTAGCCAGTCAGTACCCTCTCCTGGACTCCAATTTCCTGCGGGAGAGGAAATGCGAGTGCCTTCTGTGGAAGCTATAGAAATAGAAATTAGTACAGTCGTGCCCTTGGTAACCAGGGAGCCAGACCGAGAGCACATGATCCCTAACCTAGCTCCTGTCCTGACACTGGAAACGTAATTCAAAAGCACTTTCTCCTGATGGATGGGCGGTGGTCATTCTGACGCACTAAGGAGAATATTATCATCATAACCTTTCAGCGAACTGCCCGTTGGCTGGGGTGATTGTCTGCCAGCTCAGAGCAGTCACATGTGGCAGTGACAGCCAGTCCGGCATGAACAGATCCAATACCGCATGGATAGGAATTTTGTCTTCTTAACTCCTGGATGCGTTTTTCTCTATTGCTGCCTTACACATTCCCAGCGATTGATTACTCTGTCACTCTGACTTCTTTCAGTTTGATTTTCCTTCCTAAAGGATTATGTCTTCTCCTTCCCTGTGTCTCCAACACTCAGTGTGGTGTCTAGAACATGGTAGGATCATCATCTTTCTGTCTGATTTAAGTTTTCCTATTTGCATTGATATTTTGGCATCTGGAAGTTTCTTAGACTCACATTCTAAATTCTGAAGTTCTAATCACGTACCTTCCTGCTTTCTCCTCAGCCAGTTAGAAACCCTTAATTGTTACGTTACACATGGCCCAAGCTAGACTCCGTGACGTGATTAATATGTTGTGCTCAGTATTAGTCAGGATGAGCTAGGCTATGCTCCTGACCAGGGTTGTAACAAACACCCCCTGGATCTCAGTAGCGTATGAAACCAGAGGCTTATTTCATACTGTTATGTGGGCTGGCTCTGTATCTCCTCACCACGGAACCCGGGTTGAGGAGTAGCCACCATTACCTCCAGTTGCTGTTTCGGTGGGGGAGAGCTCTGGTGGATCTGGCCCCAGTAATTGAAAGGGACTCACATGATTTCCACTCATGTTAAGGGCAGGAACTTGTCACTCTGCCCCACTCCAAGCCAAAGAGGCTAGGAAGTGCAATCCTGCCGTGTTCTAGGGCAGTGGAAAGCCAGCGATGTCTGGGAAGCAGCTCTAATGACTACCACATGGCCCTCGAGAAGTCCTAGTCTAGTCTAAGCCAGAAGCAAGGAATCCATTAAGCTAGAATACAAGACAGAAAGTGATGAGTGGTTTAAAAGTCAAAAATGATGCCAGCAGAATGGGAGAAAGAGAAAGAACTTTTTGGCACATCTCTTAGGTTCAAAGACCTTCGCATATGGGTTCCGATCGACCTCTCAACAGTCCTATAAGACAGATACTATTAGCTCCACTTATCACATGGTAGGAAACTTTAGAGAGCAGAGGAGTTGTGCAAGGCCAGGGAGAAAACAGCCACACTTTTCTCTAGTTCTGAGGCAAGCAACGAGGGGGCCTGGTGTTTATCATGTCCCGGAGAGCCCGAGTCCAGTGTGTGGCGTGAAATAGATTCTCAGCAGACGATGACTGAAGGAGGGGCCATTTGAAGGATTGCTTCCTGATTCACAAGCCAGGGTGGATCCACCATATGTATTTAAGTATGGTCAGTAAGTGGTAGCAGGTGAACGGAGCCTTCACCACCAACTGAGAGTAGAAGTTGTCTGGAATGTTGTTCTTTCTCTCTGTCTCTCCTCTGTAGGGACGAGTTCTCATACTTCACTTGCAGAAGGATGTACTCTTCTGTGCACACCTGAGACAGTCCAAAGCAACACCATCCAAAAGCCCTCTCTCCTGTTTTTTTTTTCTTTTTAAAAGATCTTATCCTTTTCCTCCTGTTCCGTCTTTATTTTCTACTATTTCTTTTTTATTTGTATCTGGAATTATTGAAGAATGAATATGAAGCCTAATTTGTATGTGCTTCTGCTTGCAAAATCAAAAAAGTCACGAGGAAAGTATTTTTTTTTGTTGTAAATCTGAGATGTTGAGTTGTTTTCACATCTTGAATAGAAGCAGCACTTTTATGTGTTACAAAGTAGCACAACACTATGAATCACACAATAAAGATATGAACGTTTATGATAAATATTGCAGAAATAATTAAAGTAAGTATAAAGTGCATTAGCAGGAAAATTCCTGTTTTGAGAAGAATATAAAAACTTAATTATTTAAGGAAGCCATAAATTGAATTGAAGACTCTATGCATTTAATGATCATTCCAGAAATACTTTTTGAGCACCCAGTCATAACAACTATTTTATTTAGAAAAGCATCTCTTCCTTGAGAACTCAATGCACTCAGTATTGTTGCAAAGCATTAAATATTGTCTCATTTAACCTTCACCCCAACTGTATGAAACAGGCAATCATATTATTTCCATTATCCTGAGAAGGTATCTAGGCTTAGAGATGGGAAATGACTTGTCTAAAGTCATATGGCTGGGGACTCAGTTTTGTTTGGCTTTCAAGCTCAGCCTCTTAACTGTCTTACCTTGGTATACACATTCGTACTGTGTGCCAGTTGCGTGATCACACAATCATGCAATTTTCAAGTTGGAAGAGCAAGTAGGCAACAGGTAGACCAACTTCTTAATTGCATAGAGAGGACCTGAGGTCTCGAGAAGGGGTAACTCACCTTAATTACTCTATCTCTTGGCTAAAGGATGAGACTCACTTCTGAAAGCCGTGGATCTTAGAAAGTGAAGTTCCTTGCGCTCAGGCTCTGGCTTTAGACAGACTGAATTAAAACCCGGTTTCGCTACAGCAGAAGTGAGTGACCTCAGACACACAAGAGGCTCAGTTTCTTTATCTATAAAGTGGTGATAATTTTATACGTGTGTGCACACTTCATGCCTATATGAGTGTTGAATGAGTTGCTGTATGTAAAGCCTCATCAGAGATATTTAATCATTTATTTGTTAATTTTCATGAATTCATTGCACTCTCTACTACAATGTATTTTCGGCATCGCAGTGAGTTCCTTTTGAGAGCTTTTTGTTTGAAACTAATCAGTTGAGAAGGGAGAGCGTGGCCGTGGCCAGGGTGGGCAGGGGCCGTGGCCACAGTCAATGCAATTTGCATCCTGCGCTTTCCCTGTCCAGGTCAAGGTGCAGGGAGGGCGTCGCCCTCTGACTGCCGTGCAGTTAGTGAAAGTGAGCACATAAGACCATAAGCAGAAAGCCCTGTCCAGCTGGCCTTGCCAAGGAGATTAAAAGTTATTATACCAGAGTGCCTGCCCTCATCACGCTGGGAAGAAGGTGCAGACCCCAAGCTCTCTTCAGGGAGAAAATGCACCACTGGTTGTCCCTTTTCCTCATTCCCGAGGATGCTCACAGATGACCCTCCAGTAACAGGACCCAAAGGGGAGAGCGCAGCAGACAGGCAAGTGTGGGGGGCGGGGCCAGCCCTAGCACCAGCTCTGCCATGTGCTACCAGGGACCTTGGGCACGTCACGGCCCCTCTTCTGGCGTCTGAAACCCAACCAGGCACAGAGAGGAAAGAAAAATGGGGTTCCTGGCTCCGCCATTTGCTGCGACGTCGGTTACTGGATTTCTGTGAGGCTGAATTAGCTCTTCTGCAAAGGAAGATGATTCCTGACCCAGAGGGGGCTCTCCACAAGGTCAAGTGCCACAGCACGTGTCGAGCTCTAGTACAAAGCCTGGTGTCAGTGCCCAATTAATGGTAATAATGATTATCACACTGAAGTGTATTTTATTTTTATTTGCCGAGAGTTCTGGGGGACACGGGCTCTGTTTTTATCTGTCTACTTTGGTGCCCAGGACAGTGTCTAATAATCACCAACGGGATCAACAGTAACACCAGCATTTATTGAGCATCTAGTAAACGAGACACTGTTCTAGGGCTTTCAATACACTTGCTTATTGAGTCTTTATGACATTCTCATGATGTGGTTGCTTCCATCCTTCCCATGGTACAGATGAGGAAACTGGGGCACAGAGAAGTTGAGTAACTTGCTCAAGGTCACACAGGTATTTGTCATTGTACCAGGCACTCAGGAAACATGGAATGGCATCAGTTGATCCTCCCACTGGCCCTCTTGTGTGCTCCTGTCACTGTCTTCGGGTGCTGTGCAGTCTGGCTGGCTGGACTTGTCCGTGGCCACGGGTGCAGTGATGAAGGAGGCTTACGGCACTTCGGAGGGGCCTGTCTGTCATGCGTGCGTAGCCATAGCAAAAATGATGGGAGATTAATAGGAAATAATGGGATAGCGAGTTGAGCACTTGTGTGGCTTTCCATGAGCAAAACCCTCACATCCTGTAAGGTGCAATTAGCTCTCCAAGCCAAGATGCATAGGCAGGAAATGAAATAGGCTTGTGGTATTTTATTTTTATACCTGGGTCCGCCCTTGGTGCCTCGGCCTAGTTAGCACTTCGGAACCTGCAGCTGACTCTGCACTGTCTGCTAGCTTTAATACACTTCGACTCAGGCTTGCTACACAGCCCTGATGTCGAACACACGAGGCAGACAGCTGCCGGAGGCATTCTCCATAGAAACTCTCATATCACAACAGAGCTCAGCTTTCTGCTATCACGCCATGCCTCTTCCTCCCATCAGTGAGCAATGCAGCGGGTTGCAGACGCCAGGCAGTGTCAGGGAAATGTCCTAATAGACACGTCGGGGGAAAGTGGGGCGGCCCCCACGGCACACTGGAGGCCTCTCCATCACGCCTTCTCCTCCACGTAAGCAGATTAAACCTCATTAACTGTTCTTAAAAGATGTATTTGCATCCATACCATAGGAACCTGAAACGATAACCTTAAAGAAAATCACCATTGTTTTCCTAACAGCTGCCACGCACTCCAAGGCATTTTGCATGTTAGCCCGCTTTGATTTTTCCCTTTCTGGAAGATGGACTATATCTATTTCTCTAAATGCAATAATTATTTTATTGCCGTGGCTTCTATCTGGGCACACATTCCATTTTCAAATGTAAATAATCATTTCCACCTTTAATAAATTAGATGGAACCTGTCTTGCTGGGAGAATGAACATTTCAATATCTTCAGACACACAATGACATCGTATCAATATTTAAAATCATTTTATGCATGTATTCCAAGTTGTCCAACTTCATTAAGGCCATTCATCAAGCCCTAGCTAGAGCGTATTCCCATTGGACTTGTAGGCCCGGGGGCCTACCAAACAGAAATTTAAACTAACTTGCCTTTTTAATTCACATTATTCTCAAATATTCTCTTTTTTAACCCCCTGCCATGACTAAGGCATTTAGACTGGGCCATGATTCGGTACATGTCAACATTTAACTGACACGATCCCCATTAGTGTGTCAGAATGTGTGTGCCCCAGTAAAATACAGTATCCATCCCTCCCTCTTGGTTGATAAATTACCCTCTAGTTCTTTTCTGCATTCGGCAATAATTTGAGTTTATTGCTCGATGTTTCCGTTAAATATTTACAAACATTCTAAACTATGTATAAATGAAATCTTCAATGTTTTGCCAGCCTCATCTTCTCCTCTGACTTCAAAATAATAAATCTCTTGATCTATTTTGTATATTCCTGAAGATGCCCCACGTGAGCATTGGATGCTGGAAATACAGATATTCTTGCAAACAAGATCTGCCCCTCTCCTGATGATCTGTGTAGACCAGGGCGGATTTGGTTCCCAAGACAAGCTTTATCTAGCTGACGCTGAAACCCTGTGCTGCAATGCCAATAAACAATTAAATCCATGCTGAGGAAATTGCAATAAACCCTTCTCAAACAGGGCACCGACCCGGAGAACATTGGAGAAGAGGCTTCCTCCATGATGCCACCTTGCCTGGCTAATCCGATGAAATGCAAGTTCATATGTCAAGGGCAACCAGGCACCCATGAGTGAAGTGGCTCTTTAGGAAGCAGAGGCGAAGGTGGCATTGTAGTAGTCTGCTAGGGCTGCCATAGCAAAATACCACAGGCTGGTGGCCTAAACAACAGAAACCTATTTTCTCACAGTTCTGAAGGCTGGAAGTGCACGCTGGAGGTGACAGCAGAATTGGTTCCTTCTGTGGCTTCTCTCTGTGGCTTGCAGGTGGCTGTCCTCCCCGTATGTCCTGACATGGTCTACCTCTGTGTTCACATACCCCCGGGTCTCTGTGTCTGCAAATTTCTTCTTATAAAGATGCCAGTCCTATTGGATAGGGCACACCCATATGACCGACCTCAGTTTGATTTAATTATGACTTTAAAGATTCCATCTCCAAATCTGGTCACATTCCGAGGTAATGGGGTTGGGGCTTCAACGTATGCATTTTGAGAGGGACAGAATTCAGTTAGTGCCAGTGGAGAAGTGTCTAAACATGAGGACAGTGGAGAGAGGGAGGAGATACAGAACAGTGAAAAGGATTGTCACAGGGACAGAAAAAGGACCCCCAGCTGGGAAAAGGTCGGAGGAATGCAGACTTTATCGTGCAAGGACATAGGCTGGAAACACAAATGTCTGGTCTTCACCTTGGCTCTGACACTTGCTTACTGTCTATGTATACTTCATTTCGCGCTTGTCATTGTGCTTAAAATAACATCCCGACTCCCAAAGCCCCTGCACGATTGGTCTCCTGCTGCGTCCTCAACCTGAGCTCCCTTCCCTCTCTCAGGACACACGTGGTCCTTCTTTCTTTCCTCCAACATGAAAAAAATCTCTCCCGCCTCATGGCCTTAGCATATGCTGTTCCCTCTGCTCAACACGTTCCCTCCTGCTCTGGTTAATTTCCTCTCGCCTTGCAGATCTCAATTTAAACATCTCTAAGTTTAGGAGTTCTTTCTTCTCCACTTTTATCTGAGAACCAAGCCCAATGACTCAGCACCCTGTTCCTCTCTTGGAAGCGCTGCATTTCTTACCACCATCGACAATCGTTTCATTTGTTGGTTTGTTTAGTGTGGACGGAGGGAAGAACATAGCTCCCTGTGAGAAATGTTGAATTCGAAGTTCCTGTATCGTATCCAGGTGGAGACACCCAGCGGTCCTCGGGACACAAAGACACAAAGGTCTGAACCAGAGAAATGGATTAGAAGCTTCCAGCTTCTAAAGCTTCCAGAGTCTGTACCTGA
Source organism: Avahi laniger (assembly GCA_963575035.1). Lineage (NCBI taxonomy): Eukaryota > Metazoa > Chordata > Mammalia > Primates > Indriidae > Avahi > Avahi laniger. The sequence continues at coordinate 17,755 of CAUYSK010010470.1, read as the reverse complement.
AGCCCTGAGCTTGGCTGGGATCCTCTAGGAAGAGGTCCTGAGTGGGAGAAGAAGAGGGGAGAGGACAGAATCCTGGGTGGAAATCCTGTATTTATCATTCCTACAAAGACAATACGTGGCAAGTGGGAAAACTCCCTGGAAACTTAAAAACTTGCAGAATTTCAGGGTTCCTTATACCCTAAAAGGAGAAAAGTTACGGGGTTTGCAAAGTCCTGGTCTGGAAATAAGGAGACATATATTTCAGTGTGGCTGTCCCTGAGCTAGCAGCTCTTTCCCCATCTGGCCCTCAGAGCTCCTGTCCATAGAGGACAGCCCACACCACATGGCATCAAGAGTCTCCTTCCGGTCTCCTGTGCCCTCGGCCTGCCAGGGACTGCCCAGTGCACAGGTAAGTCACTGGCCCTCTCGGGTCCCAGGAGTGCTGCTCTGAGACACACCTTTGTGCGCAGCGGCTGTGTCTACAGCACTAACGAGGCAGAGACTGCTATTGTGCTATGCCCTTACTTCTTTAGACTTGTCTTTCCTGTCTTCTTCCAGAGAGAAGCCACGTGAGCAGGGCCACGGGTGGGGATCCACTTCATGCCGAGGGACCCACGGTCCAGGCAGTGTCCAGGGCTACAGGATTCATAGCAATGCAGAGTTCAGGTCGAGATACATTTGCTGATTCACTCATAGTGGGGACCTAAAAACCTTTTTCAAAACCAGAGCTGAAACTCACTCTTAATGGCCCTCGTGGTCATAACCGAAAAAGCTTCTGACAGGTGGTCTTCTCGTCCGGACTGGTCAGAACTCAGGCTTTGTGAATTCAAATCTCATCACTTTCTATTACATCTTCAGGCACCGGGGACAGGGTCTCTTCCTTCTTGGTTGCTTAGAAGTCTTCCATGTCGAGCAAAGCCTATTCTTCTTTGGTTCATCAAGCGCAGATCCCTTCTCTCTCTCTTGAATCTCTTGAGTGGGTTTTAAAATAACTCACGAGTTCTTGGAGGTTCTTGGATGTTCCAAGGCCAGCTGAGCTCCTCTGACTTCCTGTGTCCTCAGAGGTCAAGTGAGGATAAAGACCACGCACATTACAGAGTCGCTATGAGGATCAAATGAGCGACGGATGAGGAACAGGCTGGCTGACAGCTGTCACTCAGTGTGTGTCAGCAAATGCGAACTGATAGGTGTCAGAGGGGCAGCATTTAAGCTTGGGGTTAAAAACACACAGTGCTCGGGGAGATGGAGCAGAAAAGCAAAGATATTCCAGCGCACAGAAGGAGCATTGCTTTTTCTCCATATTTCTCCCCAGTTTGGGGACTTTGGGGGTTTATTTTTTAGTGTTGGGTGATTGCATTTTCAAGTCAGTCATGTGTTCAGTGTAGGAATACAGCCATTATCTGAGTCACTTCCAACATGAAGTGCTTATATTAAAAAAAAAAAAAAAGAGTTGAAGAGCTCCCGTAATATTAAATTACTCTGCACCATTCGTGTCCAAATCCGTGATCCTTTCCAAATTCAGTACTTCACATTTTTGTAAGAGCCCTTCATTTCAGAAGTGAGTGGGGTGCTCTGGGCTCCTGTGCCGTGGGCCAATTTAGCCTGCCTTGATTGCGCCGCTAACATGAAGAGCGCTCCAGCAACACGGAACACAGCCCCCGCTCCTGCCTGCTCTCACGAGCTCCTTCTGAGCTGGCGTCGGGCTGGCCTTTGAGATGCCGTGCCCATGGGCAACTCCGGGTTGGCCCCACTCCAGGTCGGGAGGCCTCCAGCGTGGCCTTCTTGCTCGGCTTCTGCACAGAGATTGGAGAAGAACGGAACGACCGGGTAAGAGAGTGTGGGCTTGGTTTCCACCAGGCCCACCGGGTGTGATCCCTGCAGAATCAGTTGGTCTAGCCTTGGAAGGAAAGAGAACAGCAGTCATTTTAATGCCACCCCACGCCAGTTGAACTTATGTAGACTCAAGTGGTCTATGTTATTAGTCACAATAACAGAGTGCGACACTTTTACAACGCGGAGACTGGAACTCGGGGAGATTAAGAATTGCTCCTACAGATGTTAAGGAAATCCAGTCTCCCTTATTCCAGTGTCTGTGCCCTCTTCACAGCTGTGGGGACAATGAGATCTTGGAAATTAAAACTGCAACCGGGCCTTCAAGTATGTTGTCTTCAGATGCAAAGTCCAGAGCTCCTCGTGCTCACGAGAAACTGGTACCATTCTCTGGAAAGACAATTTTCTCTCAGTTGTTCCAGTGTCACAGTTTTAACGTCAGGTTCACTCACAAAGAACAAACAGCTCATGGATGTAGACCGCTAGTCCCCAAAGCAGGTTCTGCTGACAGAGCTATGAGTGGAGGGGTGGGGTCGGGGTGTCGGGATGGCGGCGGCTGTCTGGGGTACATGGTCCGACAGCCGCCAAGCTCATCTCCATGGCTCTGCCTTCGGCGTCCCTGACCCCGTATTCCAAATTAGACCCCTGGCCTTCTCTTTTAAAATGCCTTAATTTTCTTTCTCTTTTCTTTTCAAATTCCAAATCTCATGCTATGTAAAACGCATATGCATTTCAGGGGCATTGTGATAGAACCTCTCTTCCCTGGAGAATGGGAATTCAAATGGGAATCCGTCTTTCTTCCACCTCTCAGCTGCAGTGTGGGGCCCTCTCTTTGGACTACAGTTCTGAGTCTTGCTCGTCTTTTCCGTGTGAACCTGGGCCAGGGTTTTGATTTCTTTGGGCCTGGGTAGAATGTGGATAATCACACCTGTTTCCCAGAGTGCTGTGAAGGTCATCAAATGAGAGAGTATTTGTGAAATGTCTTGCCCAGGACTGGTGCAGAGATCCCAGGTGGTAAGTTTGCTTTCTCTGCCCAGGGCTTTCTCCAGGTCTCAATGTTTTCTGGAGTCCTAATCTTTGGGAGGAAAGGGGCCCAGCCAAAGAAAAGGCTTTTTGGGTGGCTGGTGATACACTGGCTATACCAAGGCCTTTGGCAAGATGGACACAGCAGCCGGGTTTACTCACCGCACCTGTCCTACTGTCCCCTGGAAGCCACTCTTAGACCAGCCATCTGGGGACACAGGTACAGACCTAGCCCCAGTGGCAGGAGATTCAAAATAAGGATAAGTAGAAGTTAGTGAAAGCTGAGCAAGGTGAGCACTGATCTTGGCTGCAAGAGTGTGGATATGGCAGTTCCCACTTTCTAATGTAACAACTCAGGTGGCGAGATTATGTGGAAATATTTATCACCATGTGGCATGAACCTAAGGTATTTCTTACCCAAAACTGCTTCCACTTTTAAGAGAAACTGCTTGTTCATCAAATCCTCAGCTCAGGGACTTGTGTTCTTCCACATTACCTCTGTTTCCAACTCCCCAATTCACCAATGGGTTCTACTATTTTTTGGATTAATTAACACAAACCAACGACAAAAGCAAGAAACTTCCTTTGTTGTATGCTATTCCTAACATGGTTTGGGCTCAGTGGTTTTGTTCGTATGCTTTTGTTTGTCTGGTTTGCTTTTCCTTGTGCAAACTACCTCTGAAAATCCTATGCCTTTGTCTTGTTTCTGCTGGTCCGGTAACAGGGTTAGCATCGGATGCTGGCCTTTCCCATAAGCCAGACACTGGAGAGGCCATAGAATTAAGGAATAAGTGAGTGGACCTGAACAAGTTATATAGGCATTACAAGAAAGTCTGGGGAGATTGAGGGCAGTTATGACTTAATATGACTCAGGGGATGTCTGCATACCACTTTTAGTGGGGTGACCTTTCGTATTTTATCTTTTCTTTTTTCCACATTACCCTTGGCATATCTCTGCTAATCCTTTGATCTCTTTCTTTGAAGCAGCAAAATAGCAGTCAACCCTGTAGAGTTAGGGTCAGTGAGGAAATGTCACCCCTGCAGGAAAGTTTGGGTGCAGGCACCAACGATGCAAGCTGGAAGCCTGGTGACTAAATGTTTCCAATTTCGCTTCCTTCCTTATCCTCGAAGGATGGAAAGAGGGAGTCAACCTTGTTGGGAAGAGCCATGCCTGGCTACATGGACAGAAAGCTCCGCTGGGATTTAGGACTGCAAAGTAAATGGGGTGGCCAAGCCTAGGTCTGGTGTTGGAGTTATTTGTCCTGGGACACGTGTCTCCCTCCTTAAACTCTCGGGAAGGAGAGAAGCCGGGGCCCAAGGAGCACAGTAAAAGAGACTCCAGCCTTCACATGCTGGATATCAGCGCAATGACACAGAAATAAACAGTGAGAAAGCAGAATCACATGGAAAAACTAGATATAAAATATATAATACTGGATATAAAGAATTCAGTAAGTGGAGTAAAAACCACAATTCTAGCTTAAGAATAAATTAGTGAGCTGGAAGCTGAGTTTGAAGAATTCCCTGAGAAGGTAGGAAGCAAGTATAAAGAGTTGAAAGATATAAAAGAGAAGTTAAAATAAACAGAGGCTAGAAGCACACCTACTGATACAAATATAACAGAAAATCATAGGAGAGAAAAAATAGAGGAAATATTTGCAAAACAAATAATGACAGAATAAAAGAAAAACAAAAGATTCATTCCAAAAGTTCTTATGGAATGCCAAATAGAATATATAAGAGAAAAATCATACTTAGACAACATAATTATATTTAACAACAGAGAAAAAGGGGAAAAAATAAGATCTCAGAGAGAAAGTACAGATCACCCACACAGAAATAACGTTCAGATTAAAATTTTATTTCTCAATAGCAACACTGAATGCAGAATGGAGTAGAGAATTATTTTCCAAAGTGTTGAATAAAAATAACTTTTAACTTTTAATTTTATATCCAGCTAAACTGTCTTTTCATATGAGGGTGATATAATGATCTTCTTGAGCAAGTAAGGGCTCAGAAGTTTTACCACCCAAACACAACTTCTTTGGAAACATTTTTGAAAGACGGATACCAGTGGAGGATGTTTAGAGAAATACGAATATTTCAGATGAATATGTAAATTAATATACTTTATTGTGCCAATTTGTACACACGCACATACGTGCATCTGTGTGTGTTTAAAGCAATATCCCAAAGGAATGAAGTAAAAACATAATAAAGATTTACAATTCTTTGTAATGTAGTATAATACTATGAAATTTACTGGGGTGGGAGGAAGAAAGGGAATTAGGGAAAATGTCTGGGTAACCAGCAAAAGGTAAAAACAGCCCAAATTCCTTTTTCTAGGAAAAGAGACTGTTCTTGGTATTCTCTGATTTGCCCACCATGACAAAGCCTGGTTTCAAATCAGACTTTATGCCCGTGTGACTCTCTGGAAATTTCTCAGACTTTGGGATCCTTAATTTCTCATCTCTAAATCCTGAATGATAAAACCTGTGTGGTAGATTATTTGTGGACTTTTGAGGCCGAGTGTGGCCCTGACTGGATGGTGGCCCTGAGCACTGCACAAGTGTTGGATCTTGGCGCCAGCAGAGAGGAAGCTGTCATTTTTTGCCAGTGAAAATGTAGGTTGTGCATTGGTTTCTCCCAGACCCTAGCACAAGGCAAGCAACAGCAGGAGGTTCTGCCTGTCTTTGGGGACTAAGGTAGCTTAGGGGTAGAATGAGCTAAGCCAGATCTGAAAGTCAGGTTTCTTCCACTTCATTTTACAAATACGATTTTTCAAGACTTTGCCAACAGTTGCATTTTTGACCTAATACCTATATATGGCTCAAGATATCAGGGCCCCTGCAGGGCCATTAATTGCCCGGTTTGTTTCCTGGGAGTAAAGCATAGGCACTAACACATGTTCATTAGGACATCTTAATTGGGAACCAAAATCACCATGGATACCACAAACATGATTCAAAAAGAGTAAAGTATGCTGGTCAGTTTTCATTTGAATTTTGTTTTATTTCATTTTATTCCCAGTTCTCCGAAGCCCAGGAACAGCAGTTCATGATAAAAATAATGGCCTGAGAAATGTCCTTCTGTAACATCCCCACGGCTGTGTGAGTTTGCATAACTCAGATGTGTCCAAAGGGACTCGTTTCACTCTCTGGCCCCGCCGAGAGTGAGCTGGGGTGCCTCCATGCAAGCCACTCAGATCCCCAAAACTGCTATCCTGGGATGTCCCAGAAGGTGGTCTTCAGAGAACAATGTTCTCCCTTTTTCTTTTCTCCTTTATTGTGCTTGTTCGAGTGACAACACACTGAAGTTTCCATCCTCTAGTCTAGATGTCCTGCTAGGGGGCCCTAGAAAAAGTCTTTATATCTCCAAAGCGAACAGAGCGACCTGCCAGTGCAGCCGTGTAGTTTTTCTCCGGATCCTGGAATGACAAAAGGGTCCCAATGTGACAAAGGACTTCAGTAGGATTGGACACGAAGAGGTGCGCAGCGAGCCCTCCTGTCTCTCGGCACCCTTCTCTTTATTCTGTGATTAAAGTCTCTCCCTTACTTACATCCCCCATTAAGATGTCTCAGTGTCATTTAGGGTGTTAATTGAGAGGAGGTTTAAGCTCATCAAAGCGATTATAAGTGATAGTTAAAAATTTCTATATATGGCCTGCGCTGGAATCGGCACGGTGGGGTGCCATTTTTTCTTTTATCCAACTGACATTGGTAATAATAGATGAAATTATTACTAAATCGCAGCTGCAGAGATGATATCATGATTTTTTTGTGTGTAATCTTTGATGAAAAATTAATTTTTGAGAGGGATAATTTAAAATGATTTAAATAGTATTATACTGAAGTCCTTGCTGGTAATTAACACCAATCTTGTCAGAAGTGAAACCACTTTTGCAGCTGTTTCTAAAGATACCTACAGTATTTGTAACTTTTCTGCGAGTAAAATTATAGTGTTTGGACTTTATTTTTACTGCACAAGGACCATTAGAAGAAAAAAGACATCTGATAGAAACCTTTGTTCTCCAAGGCTAAACCCTGTTTTGTGTTTGAAGACCTTCCCCTGCCCCCCATGCTCGTTTAATTATCTCTCGACTGTGGACCAGGGCAGGAGCGGATCTTATTTTTATTTCTTAAACATGTAAAAGTACTCATAGTAGATGCCACATACACACATCTCCCTTAGCAATTAGTTACGTAAGAACGTATAACTTGATATGCACAGGACTTAATTAACAGAACAGATGGCCGGTCATAATGTTCCTTCATCTTTATCAGTGCCTTGACTTTCTTCGAAAGCCACTTCTTTCATCGCAGAGGCAAAAAGCATTCTAACAAGGAACAGCTGAATATAGATTTTTCTTTGCTAGTGTCTTCATACTTTAAGTGACAGAAGTGAGGGGTGTGTGTGTGTGTGTGTGTGTGTGTGTGTGTGTATGTGCTGTCCTATATAGAAAGACCTACAGGAGAGGTTAAAAAAAGAAATATAGTGAAATTTAAATGGAAAAAAAAAACCGAATGAGAATATGGGAGAGCCGCGCATTCTTCTGAGACTTGAGTTTTGCTTTCTTCTCTTTTAACGTGCGCGCTGATTTTCTGACAAGATATATGGCACTGGAGATTCGTGGCAATTGCAGCACCTGCCACCTTGTAATTTTTTTCCCCCACAAGTTTTGTGCTGAGAAGGGGGAAGGAAGGGGGTGGGGGAAGGAATGAGTAAGGGGAAAACGAAGGCAGGACGTGCAGGGAGGGAGAAGGGAGAGGCGACAGGAGTGCTTCGAGGATGGCTACGCGGCGTCTGTTCACTAAAACAGGAGCCATGGCCTCAGCTTCTGCTGCAGGGGCAGTTTTGCAGTTTTGTTCCAGCAGCATGCGATCGTCACTCTATATGCTTCCATTGGGAAAAGAAAGACAGAGAAAAGCTTTTCTTTTTTAAAAAAGAGCCCTTTTGCAAGCAGCAAAGCCAGTTTACTGGCGGAGGTGTGGCATGCCTGCCTGTGAAGTCGGCTGCGCAGATGCCAGCAGATAAGATCGCCTCACGCTGCAATGCAGGGAGCTTTCCCTTCCCGGCTCAGGTGCAGGGCGGTTGGCAGGCACCCTGGAAGGTTTATCACCCACGGTGCTTAGGTGACCACGTTTACGCCTCGCAGCCAAAAGGAGGAGGCCTTTGGGAATGAAAAGTCTTGCCCGTGCGGGACGGTAGAATTGGGTCAGGCAGAGAACCCAGGCTGCCATTTTGCCGCAGTGCCTTCACATAATATTCTTGTTTTAGGCCGACTCCTCTGAGTGCTCCCGGGCGCCAAGGGCATTGCAGGCACCAGCTAACTGGATCTTCCTAGGAAACTCAGGAGGTGGGGGGCATCGTCCCCCTTCCACACCTGAAGACAGAGAGGCGTGGCTAGGTGAGGGCCAGCAGATACGGCCACGTTTGGAGGTGGAGCCTGCGTCTGTCCGTTCCCCACCCAGCCCCACTGCCCTGCTCTCTTCACAAGGTGGGGATGGGATTGGAGCCCCTGTTTCTTCCAGGGCAGCATGGAGGACAGTGAGAGGTGGGGGAGGTCAGGCCTCCTGCCCGCTGCCCTGGCCCACCATAAGATCTTGTCAGGATCTGATGCTCTGGCCTGGAGTGTTTCCTGTTACATCCCGGCTCCTGGCACAGGGCTGGGCCATGTGCACAGTAAATGTTGGGGAAAGCAGTGGGTGAATTCACTTCCCTTCTCAGAGCCCTGTGAATACGCAGGCTCCTCTCGGCTTACATCTCCTCTGATTCTAAAGCCCATGGACTTTAGGATCAGAAACTCAAACTCTCAGCATTCTTCGAGACCACGTTCTAATGTCATCAGCTTCCACTCACCCCGGAACCGGGAGCTCTTTCCTCTGGAAATATGTCCATGCACAGGGCAACCCTCATCGGCTTTTATTTTAATTGTTTACAGGTAGGTCTTTCCCACTAGACCATTAAGTTTCCTGATGGCAGAGAAAAAGAATTTATTCCCTTGTGCAATTTAGTGCATTCATTTCTTCATTCATTCAACAAACATTTCCTAAGCACTTAGGCACTGTGCTTGACGCTGAGGATACAAAGTCAAGACAGTCTCCTCCTTCAAATTGCTTGTGGTCTGGTGGGAAGCAGACTAGTAACATAACTGAATGAAAGAATTAATGGATAAATTTGAAAAAGGATAAAATCTGATATACTTCCAGAGAGAGACTGGCCAACTTTCTCTTGAAAGGATCTGATACTAAATATTTTAAGATTTGTAGGCCATACAGATACCACGACAACTATTCAACTTTGCCATTGTATTGCAAAAAACAGCCTTAAACAATGGGCGTGACTATGTATCAATAAAACTTTATTTACAAAAATAGTCAGTAGGGCATAGGGCTCATTCACTTGAGGACTGAGATGAATATTGTTTCCAGATCTGTCTGCACAAGCAGCATGGATGGTCAGATGGGATTGGTTGGTGGTTGGACTCCCTAATATTACCAAGTGGCAAGTAGACCTGTTTGTGCATAAGTACTTGGAAGGGAAATGACAGTGTGGATTCATGCAGAAGAGTTTCACCTGTTTATGAGCCTTGGTTCTTTGTTCACCTCTGGGCTCAGCCAGTCCTGAGAAAACTTGCAGGAAGGCTCATCCATTTGGCAAGGCCGGAGGGCGAGGCAGGTGTGGGCAGGGAGTGGAGTGCTGAGCAGGCCAGCCAGGGAGCCCAGATCCTGCATATCAATTAGTGTCCCTGTGACAGCATGCCACTAGGCTGCAGTAAACACCTGGGAATGCACCATGCCCTGTCTGCTCCCAGCACGCCCTTCCTTGTGCTGGCGTGTTTCCAGAGGAGGATCCAGTGTCCTCCAAGTGTGGAGAAGTTTGGTCTGTCTTGACTGGGAGGTCAGGGCCCTCGGTGAAGCACTCCCCATCCCCCCAGCCTACTTCTCTAACACCTTCCTCAGTTCACTTGGTCATTGTCTCACTGTCCCCACATACAGGTCCACACTTTTAGGACTCCAGGTTGGGCAAAGAGACATGGCTTGCTGCAACATGGGACTTCCACAAGACTGGGAAAAGACCAACCAAACTTAATGAGCACAGGTGTTCCAGATGCAGAGGCAGGTGCCGTGACTGTGCTAACAGTTGTGGGTACTTGCGACTTCATTCCATGGACGAGGCTAATGAGAGTCAGAGAGGTGAGGCAGGTTGCCTAATATCCTGCTCATCCAGGTCCTGTGACCACAAAGCCAGATTTAGGGGCCATTAATGTCACTTCCAGCATGCACAACTTCGCCACCCTTTAGGTCTCTGCTGGCAGGACACCCCCTTCCTAAAGCCCCACTGACTGTCCCCATGTGCCCATACCTCTTCTCACCTGAGTGCCCAAGCGGCTTTGTGCACACCTCCAAGCTTGCACATCACCATCCATCCTGTGTTCTAGGAACTTGGGTATGAGCCATCTTGCAAATAGACTGTGGGTGCCCAAGGAGCAGGGGACCTGCTGTAGTGCAGATTTTTGCACATCATGAGTGTTCAGTGTGTGTGTCCAGAAAAGGTGAACAAAAGAAGTAATGGATTAGGTAAATATAAAGACCAAGTAGATAATGGTCTCTGAGTCCCCGAGAATTCCCTTCCCCGCAAAAAGGAACTGACTCCACTTGGAATAAGAAAGGATGAAAGCTCATAACAGAAGGAATCAGAAGGGGACACGGGGTGTGAAGGAAGCAATGACACACATGGGTTCGAATCCCAGCCAGCGGAATGTGTGAGTGTGGGTGGTTTCTTAACCCCCTAAATTCTCTTTCCTCATTTGTCATGGACGATAATAATGCCCGATTTGGAGGTATGCTGTGACAATGAAATTAAATGATGACTGCAAGTACAGGCCTGGTAAATGATCAATAATGCATGGGATTAGGGTTTGTCTTGGCTAGTGGTTCTTGGAGCGTAGGCCTGATGCCATGACAGTAGGACACGTGACTTCTGGGTTCGTTTCCACATCCCAGAACTCGGCAGAGTTCTCAGCATCAAGTAGGGCTCAATAAATACTTCTCTTGATTAAAAGAACTAATGAGCTGCTTGTTTGTTCTTTCTGAAGTTAATGTCTGGCAGGCTGAGGGCTTGGCGAGTGTGGGTTCCACCAGCACCCAGGCAGGCTGTGTGGCCTCTTCTGCCCAGCCTAGCCCTCCGAGGTGGCAGGGTCACAGAAGCAGCCCTGAGAGAGGGGTGGGCTGAGTCTGTGCAGCTCCCCCCACCCGAGGGCCTCCCCAGACTGTGGGAACCCTGCCGAGCCCCAGGGAGGCAGCTGGAACGATCGCTGTCTCGGCTGACTCCCTGAGGGCCAGGGCTCCGCCAACTCTCGGGTCAGACTTGCCCACACAGGCTGGCACTGTCCAGAGCACAGCTGAGCACATGTTCTCAGGGCTCCCACAGGGCCCTCTGTCTTTTTGTTTTCTTGGGCCTTGTACCCTTGAAGGGCCCAGATTGTGAGTGTGTTCTACACCACACCCATCCCCACCTGCCTTGGGCATGGGGGCTGAGCAGATAGAGGCCTCTCTTTGATTGCATTGAGGTGGGACCCAGATGGGAACCGAGCCTATGGTGATTAGGCCCCAAGAGGGTGGATTAACCATCCCAGCCATCGCCCCAGCCAGGGCAGCATGACTCACGCTGAACGAACGGTATTGCCAAGGGCATGTTGGCGGACATTTGTCACTACAGGACCAAATCTCCCTACTCTTACACCCAAGATGTGTGTGCTCTGTGGTCTTCGAATCTGTTCACCACTCTCCCAGCTGGAACAATACTGGGCAAGCAGCTGGCTCTTCGTGAATATTTGCTGAATGATTCTGCAACTACATTTTGGGTTTGATTTAGGTTATGTACACGGGTGGACCTATCTCAAGCAAACTAAGACCTGAGTCTAATGACATACATTTTTTGATCACTGCTTGAAGTCATGAAGTTCTAGCCAGTTGAGAAACAGCCCTTGTGAGTTCATTAGAGCAGAGTTTCTTGATCTTACACCTTTGACATTTGGGGCTCGTCTTAGTCCGTTTGGGTTACTATAACAAATATACCATAGACAAGGCAGCTGGAACAAGCATTTGCTGCTCACAGTTCTGGAGGTTGGGAAGTCCAAGATCAAGGTGCTGGCAGATCGGAGTTTAGTGAGGGCTGGCTTCCTGGTTTGTGGGCAGCTGTCTTCTCGTTGTGTCCTCACACAGGGGCAAATGGAGAGAGGGGAAGTTCTCATGTCTCTTCTTATAAGGGCACCAATCCCATTGACAAGGGCTCCACCTCATGACCTGGTTATCTTCCAGTGACCCACCTCCTCATACTAACATACCGGCTGCTTAGGATTTTAACATACGGATTCTGGGGCATACACTGGTCCGTAACACGGCTGGATCATTGTTTGTTGAAGGGGGCTATCCGGTGCCTTGTCAATATATCAGCATCCCTGGTGTCTGCCAACTTGATGCCAGTAGCATCGTCTTCCCAGGTGTGACAATCAAAAGACAGAAGTGGCACTGAGAAAAGGGTGTGCTGCTCTAACAAATACCTACAAATATAGAAGTGGCTTTAGAACTGAAAGAGTTTTGAGGTGAATGATAAAAAAAAAAGGAACCTACATTCCCACAAACAGATCGTTAAGGGCGGTTCTGGTGGGGTCTCAGGAGATGAGGAGAGCCACAGAGAAAGCCTCAGTCTCCGCAGAGAGCATCGTGTGGCTGTGAGCAGAATGTTGGTAGGAACATGGATGGCGTGGGTTCCATAGCAAGGAGGAGCGTGGTATTGGACAATGGAGGAGAGGCCATCCTTGTTATAAAGTGGCAGAGAAATTGGCCAAATTGTGTTCATGTTCTTGTGTTCTGTGAGATGGAGAACTTGTGAGTGTTGAAATTGGATATTTGGCTGAAGGGATTTCTAAGCTAAGTGTTGAAGGTGTGGCATGGCTTCTGACTGCTTCCGCTAAAATACGCAGAGAGAAGCCATTTAAAGATAGAATTTTTAATCAAAAGAGACATACAACTTAAAGATTTGGGAATTCTCTGTCTTTTCTGCCCATATTGTAAAAAATGAGAAGGATGCTCTGGAGAGAATATCAAGGGTGTGGCCAAGTGACCATTGGATAAGGAGAGTAGTAAGGATCAGTCAGGTGCTATTCATTAAGACAAGGCAGAATGACCCCAGGGCATTTCAGAGATTTTCCAGGAGAGGCTGTCCCCTCCTGTCACAGGCCTAGAGCATGAAGGCCTTGGGGGCAGAAAGATTCCACAGGAGGGCTCAAGGTGCCTGCAGGGCTTCAGGTGGCAGTCACTTCAAGGCTTTGCTCCCTGCATTCCTGTGCAGTGCTCTTCGGCCGGCCCTGGTATGGCTCCAGGTGGCCCAGGCATGGCGCAGACCACAGTGCTGTCCCTCTGGAGGGTGCAGGCAATAATCCTTGGTGGCAAGCCTGGCAATGTCAGTGTGCTGCCATCTGCATTAGTGTGCATAGTGCATGAACTGTGGGGGTGTTGCTATCTCCACCTAGATTTTGTAGGATAGAGCCCACTGGTGCACAGAACTTGGGCAGAGGGCCATTGCAGAGTCCCCACCAGGGCAATGCCTAGTAGAGCCTCAGGGTTGGAGCTTCCTCATGGCTCCAGACCAGCAGAGCTACTGATGTGTGATTCCAGCCTGGGAGAGCCACAGACTCATGACTCCAACCCATTAAAGCTGCAGCATGGGATGTACCCAGCAAAACTGTGGGGGTGGGATCCCCCAAAGCCATGAGCACAGGACCGTCAACAGGTTTGGTGACCTAATCCCCAACCCCAATGTGTCTGGAAGGTGGAAACTCTGCTCAGTGGGTCTGGAGGGTAAACCCTTGAGTCAAAGAAGATTATTACGGAGCTTTAAGATTTAGCATTGTTTGCTCTGTTGCGTTGTGGACTTTCTTGGGAGTTGTGACCTCACCCCTCTATTTCCTATTTCTCCCTTTTGGAATGGGAAGGTCTATCCCATGCCTGTCCCACCATCATAATTTGGAAGCAGATAACCTGTTTGATTTCACAGGCTAACGGCTGGAGAGGAATTTGCCTCATTAATAACTGTACCTTGAGTCTCCCCAGATCTAATCTAGATGATATTTGGAAGCTACTTTGGAATTAGACTTTAAAGTTGATGCTGGAATCAGCATTGGGGCTACTGGGATGGAATGGATGTATTTTACATGTGAGAAGGACATGAATTTGGGGGAGCCCAGGGCAGAATGCTATGGTCCGAATACTTGCATCTCCCACATTTTATGTTGAAATCCTAAGCCCAGGTGGGACCTGTAGCATGGTGATTTAAATATATGCCTCTGTTTCCCGAAAATGTCTACAATTGCAATAAAAAATGCTCTGTACCTCACAGAATGAGGGTCTGCCCTCATGAATGGGATCAGCATCCTTATAAATAGTCCCAAGCGATCTCATTTGTCCCTTCCACTATGTGGGACGGAGCAGGAAGGTGTCCTCTAAGAACCAGGAAACAGGTTTTCACCAGACATTGAATCTACAGGTGCCTTGATCTTGTACTTTCCAGCCCCCAGAACTGTGAGAAATAAATTTCTGCTGTGTTTATAAGCACCCCAGTTTATGGTCTTTTGTTACAGCAGCCCAAATGGACTTAGACATTACCTCTTCTCTGTTTTCTAGTTGCTTTAAAAAAAATCCATTTTACCATTCATTCCAGTTGCTTTTCTAGTGGTTCTTACTGAATATGAGAAGAGAATTTTTGTATTGAGATTCAGCATATCATATTCATTAAACTTATCAACCATGGAGGTGAACTGCTCTGAATTTAAATTCCCTCTTCAGAATTTGTGACCCTGAGAACATTGTTTAAACTCTATAAGCCTCAGTTTACTGATTGTAAAATGAAAGCTAATAAGGATAAATACCCATTTACATGTTTATGTCCCTTACAGAGATGACGCATGGAGATTGTTTAGTCGACACTGACCATCATTATTACGGAGCTGCCCATTGCAGCGGATTACAAAACCCTGGAGGTCAAGGGCTTTGTGTTGGTCTGGCACGGTGCCCGGGCTGGAATAAGTGTCCAATAATATGTACAAAATTGAATCGAATTATGAATATTTCTGAAGTTTAAGTATATGCCTCTGTTTCCTTAAAATGTCTGTAAGTGGAATGAAAATGCTATCTACCTCGTAGAATCACTGAGAATTAATGCAATGAGGCCTATTGTAGGAGCAGAGTCAGAGATGGCCCCCACGATTCCTGCCCTCTGGTGTCCACTCCTTGCGTGGCTCCTGCTTGGATTTTATTACATTATATGGCAAAAGGGATTTTGCAGATGTAGTTGAGATCCCTCATCACTTGTATTTAAATTAATCAAAAGGAACATTATCCTGGGTGAGCCTGACATGAACAGGTGAGCCCTTACAAGAGACAAGAAACAGCAGACACTCTCCTGTTGGCCTTGAAATAAAGCAAAGTCACGTCGTGAACTGGCCATGGAGGGGGCCCTGTGGCAGGGAGCTGTGAGTGGCCTCTGTGAGCTGAGTGTGGTTCCTTGCTGACAGCAAGCAAGAAAACAAACAAAAACCTCGATCCTTCAGATGCAAAGAACTGAATTCTGCCAATAACCATGTAAACTTGGAAGAAAACTCTGAGCCTAAGATCTGACTTCTCCCAGTGGACTGTATTAAAATGTACTCATAGGATGTTAATTTATGGAGGAGACTGAATGACAACACGGAGAAGCTAAAGTCATTGAAAGAAGAATTACTTACATTTCCCAAGGGAAGGAGTCTTACCACACCCTCCGTGTGGGGCTGAGCGGGGAAGTACCAGGTTTGGTCAGGAGGCAGAAGAAGGAAGATGGGGAGGCTTAGGCCAGAGCCTCTGTGAGAGTTGGGGGAAGTTGTTGGGTGGCAATGTTCCCTGCTGGACAGAAAGGAAAACATAGATGCTATGGTTTATGGTTGGAGGGTTTAAAATCCAACTTTTGTGCATTTGTGAAAACTGGGTTGCAGGGGACATGTAAATAAATTTGGCCATTAGTTTTGTCCTGTGATTAATAGATGCCAAAAAGACAAATACAGCAGTTACAGAGACAGAACACTGACATCTTGATTTCAGCATGTGAGACCCTGAGCAGAGAGCTTAGTTGCACTGTGCCAAGACTTGACCTGCTGAAACTGTGAGATAATAAATGGGAATGGTAAACCACTACGCTATGATAATCTGTTACACTGAAATAGAAAACCAATACACACGCATAGTGTTTACATATGGTCCAGCATAAACTAAGCATTCAGTGAATGATCATCTTTTTGCCTTCCTCTTCTTCCTCCTTTTTATTTTTATAGAAAATACAAAGTTCAACCCACAAATACACATGGGCATGAAACACGGTTATATTTTTTTTCCCTCCTAAGACTATTTTGAGTAATTTAATCTCAGTCAATGCAGAAAGTCCCTCTCTCTGCCAGCCTCTGTTCTTTCTTGGGTTTCGATACATTCCTTAGGTCTTGGTTCTGTGAGTTCTACCACTGGCCCACTTGACTTCGGGGGACAGATCCTGTGGACAGGCTGGGTGCAGGGAGTTGGTGAGGCTGAGCGGGGCCCTCAGTGAAGGCCCAGACATCCCACGAAGCCATTTCTTCTCTGGAGTCTCTGCATTTCCCTGGGGTTCCACTTGGAAAATAGGCCCAAGGCTGTCTCTGTTCTCAGATTCTACAGACCTAGGTAGGAGTGGGTGGCACAGTCTCCTTTCGTTGGATTTGCCAATATCCCTGTCCCCATCTCTCCCTTGCATCTTCTCCCCTTAGGCTGGGGTCAGTAGACAAGAGGAGGAAAGCTGTAACTTCTTCAATCCTCCATGTCTTTGTCTACATCTTATTGTCTCCCTGAGAGTCTAAGTTTTTGGAAGACAAAATCCAGGAAATATAAGCAGCATATTTTGTTTCTGCCTTGATGTTCTTTATCTCTGAGGCAACGAACACAAGAAAATTCTGGTCGTTCAAAGAGGGCTGGGGAAAGAATTTTCAGGAAAAAAAATAATCTTTAGTTTACATTTCATAAATATGGTTCTGCCACCTATTGCTTGGAGCTCAGCCCGGGGTTTCCACCACAGCTACAATTACAAATATTCTGCCCTATTGTCCCCAGAAGGGTTTTTTTCCACCTTCAATTGTTAGATATGGTACTTAAAGTTCCACTGGACAACAGAGTTAAAGGGCCTGGAACGCTTGAAAAATTTAGGACTTATGGCCAAAGTCAAGGCTAGACCTGATGCCTTCCTTGAAATTGGCCCCCCAGGCAATCTACCTTGGGATACACAAAGAAGGGTAACTGCATTTAAGTAAATAGAGTATATTAATTCAGAATTAGGACAAAAACACATTTATAAAGAACATGCAATAAGATCGTTCTATGTGCACAAAATGGTTTTAAAGTATTTTTTATTTTCCAAATTTCTTTTTTTTTTTTTTTTTGAGACAGAGTCTCACTCTGTTGCCCAGGCTAGAGTGCTGTGGCGTCAGCATAGCTCACAGCAAACTCAAATTCCTGGGCTCAAGCAATCCTACTGCCTCAACCTCCTGATTAGCTGGGACTAGAGGCATGTGCCACCATGCCTGGCTAATTTTTTCATGCCTGAGTTTTTTTCTGTATGTATTTTTAGTTTTTTCCGGCTAATTTCTTTCTATTTTTTTAGTAGAGAGGGGGTCTCGCTTTTGCTCGGGCTGGTCTCGAACTCCTGAGCTCAAATGATCTGCCTGTCTGTGCCTCCCAGAGTGCTAGGATTACAGGTGTGAGCCACCGCACCTGGCCCCAAATTTCTTATTTGGGAGTCAGGTTGATTAATTTTATGGGGACTCCATGGTGGGTACCCTATAAGTTCCTTCTGTTTTCCTGTTGGTCTG